>JAMKCH010004229.1:0-45411 GCA_023653785.1 Ophioderma brevispina
AAAAAACGCCCCTTCCTATGGCTGTAATTGCAGCGAGCAAGAAAATTAACTTTAGCAGAGCAGAAATTCATTCCATTTGTTTGAATTTCGGCGAGCAGAAATAATTGCTTTTCATTGGCTGGAATTTCAGGCGGCCGAAAAAAACGTGTCCCTATTGGCTGTATTCAGCGAGCAGAAATTAATTTCGGCGAGCAGAAATTCATTGGCTTTTCATTGGCTTTGCAATTTCAGCTCGGCGAAAAAAAACGCCTTCCGATTGGACTATAATTTCAGCGAGCAGAAATTCTGTTCAGGAGAGCAGAAATTCATTGGCATTTGAAGTTCGCGAGCAGAAATTACTTGCTTTCCTGGCTGGCATTTCAGCTCGGCCGAAAAAAGTGTTCCTATTGGCTGTATTTCAGCGAGGAGAAATTAATTTCGGCGAGCTGAAATCATTACTTATGAACGAGTTGGGCAGGTTAATTTTGCTCGCATTTAAAAAACGATTCCTGATGGGTTGTAATTTCAGCGAGCTGTGAATGAAAGGAAATTTTGACTCGCAGAAGTTAACTCTCGGTGAGATGAAATTAGTTCAAACATTTCAGCGCGCCAAAAAAAAAAGCTCCTGTCATGGTAAAACCGGCTCGACTTAACTTTGATTGGATAGAATTTTAGCTCGGTGAAATTAATTTAGGCGAGCAGGAAGAAATTAATTCTGCGCGCAGAAATGAGCTAGTTATGACCCGTATGGCCAATGAGAGCCGTGTGAAACCCTTCAAGCCAGGAGCCGAAACATAAATCGGAAAAGTGGAATCGGGAACATTTGCCCAAATCTATTGTCGGCTCTGACAGAAAGAGCAGTCACAGGAGTTCAATTAGATGGAATTGACCGGTAAGTCGTACGTATTGAATAGTGTAGGTATATTGTTTGTATTATGACTTAGTATTAGGTTTATATATTGGGCAATGAACTATAACACCATAAGGTTACCTTATAGTGCAGTCAGCAGTCAAGAATTGTATAGCTTGTCCAAAGCTGCAGTTCTTATTTTTTGGGGTCTCTATATGTCGTATTGTCTTAAAGAAATGGCGTTAGCCTAAAACGTGGTAACAATTGACTTGATATGCTCCCGGGTAACAAGCAGTGACACAAATGAATCTCTTGTAATTTCACCCTGTTAAGTCTTAGCATTAACAGCAGTTTGAATTAAGAAATGTACTCTAAGACCCAGCTGAAAAAGTGTGGCATTGGAATAAGAAATGTCTTATTTCAATCTTTTGGGGAAAAACCACTTTATCTTTCCTCTTTTTTGAAGAGGGACCTTACTTATGTTTAGGGCGATCACGGTGAGGAATAAAAAAAATGAAATTTTACCCATCTAATGTAGAAAGTATTGTTGGTGGATTGTAACAGACCAAAATGATAGAAAAAAGCACTGCATATTTTAACATGTGCTGTAAAGGAAACAGTGTTAAATAAGTACATCTTACTGTTACGTTAAATACTCAATTAACGGGACATGGACATTTTAATAGCCTTAGCGGGACATAACTAATTACCATCAACGGAATTTGGACGAGTACCATTATCCATGTTATGGGGATGTCACGGGATACAAACACCCTTACGGCCTTACCTCAGGGTACATTGTAAGAACCATGTCTTCACTAAACATGCTAAACGTTCTAACGTGTCCTGCTCTTAGACACAATCTTCAACAATAGATGAAGTGTCCTGGGTGAAGACATGACTCAAGACATATGTCTAGGAAGAATAGGGCGTGTGTTACAAAAAATATTTATTTTATACAAGTTTTTCTTCAGAAAACATGCCTATTCAAAATTGGCATATAGACAAATGCACGTGCACAAATGCCAACGGGACATAGACACCGTCCTAACGCTACACAGACAGATATCCTTAATGGGACACAGACAAATACTCTTAACAGGACATAGATGATAGTGACCAAAACGTGCCACATAATGTCTTTCTTTCGGGTCTATGCTCTCCTCTCACTCAAATCAAATTATCAATGCCGATCCTGATATTGCACGTTTCCAATCAACACATCATCGATTTTAATCTTCCCAAAACATCATCAGAAAACAGGATCACTGCAAATAACGCTGACACGTTTGGAACTGACACCATGAATTGGAGGTTTTGAAAACATGACTACATTTCTGGGAGAAAAAAGAAATCTTTTCTGACAGCCGAGTGGTTTATTAATAGGAATTACTGCTTGATTATGAATTGTGAACATTTCAATGTAATAAACCAATTATGAGAGTTCATTGTGTCGCACGAATGAGAAAACGAATAGCATACCTTGGAGTTTGGGTGCCAAAATGGTATGTCGAGGTGACGGGCGCGCAGAATATTTTTTTTTCATTAATTATTTGGACTAACTTTTTGGCTCCCATATACCGGAACTGATATGTGACAAGTATTGTTCACTTTAATTTATTACGAATAATTATTTTTTTTTATCTTCTAATACAGTGCAGTATACTTTTGCACAACTCGTAAATTGGTTTTAAAAAAAGGGATGTATTTAGGAAATTAAACACTGTACTAAACACCGTTGCCATCACGTTGTAAAACATTTTAAACGAACAAATATTTAAGAATTCTAAAGACTTTGTGCTAAGAAATTTGTTTGAATGTTTGAATTTGTTTAGGTGAGAGAGAAAACAAGAAGCGCATTTAACTGCAAACCAGTTTTGAGACACGCTTTAGAGACTCGTAATAATAGTTAAATTGCAGAGTGAACTTGTGGGCTCAACCGCTAACCATTAAATTATGACTAAAATTCAACTGGGTTTTGTTTTTCTTCTGCATATCTAAGGCAGAAGCTAAATGTGTTGAATTGGGTGGAGCCAGCTCATGTTGACTGGTTGGGGTGATTCACTTGCGTTAAGGTTACGTTCTCGTGAAACACATAAAAAAGCAAGATGCATGTATCCAGTGCGGGAACACAACCCTGCTATGCCTCAATGTCGATTACATTAATTATCGACACAATTATTAAGTTTCAAAGTTCTTAAATTGCTATCCCCATGTAAACCAAGTGATTATAAAAGAAAGACGACTTTATTGTTCTCAAAACGCGTCTATCTTCTGCCGCCTCTTCTGTGTTAATCGTGCAATGACTCAATAAAAGTAAATACATTCTCACACAAGAGTGAAATTGGATATTTACTTTTCGAACGATTTATCTTCCAATTTCACTTCTTTTCAAAGGTGAATAAAATTACTCTTTTAGATCGTGCGATCCCAACGGCTGAAATCCTTTGCTTGACATTAGAGAGTAATTGTGGTAATTCTATTTTTATCTTCAAATCTTTAACCTAGTCTTACCAAGCTTTGTTTTGTAACACGGTTTACCAAGGGGGGGGGGGTGTTACCACCCCCCCTCGAGAATTTTTATAAAGCACCGATGCTTATTGATGGTGATACCAGTGGATAGCTATGGTCCTCCTATTACATTGATACTCAATAAGTTATAACATACCTAGTATTGCGTTAACAATGACGGTCATCAAGTCCGCGAGTGGGCCAAATTGGGCCTTTTTCACAGAGAAAATAGCGAACATCCAATTTTGCGCTAAAAAAAACGTAGGAATGTCGGATTGTCATGCGGTTTTCAGCTCTAAATGATGGCAATTGCTAGTTTTACATAAATATAGAGGTTTAGAGCCTATGTGCAGTAATATTTTCAAAATCATCATCAACATCATCTTGGGTGGCAACCACCCCCCCTTACCCTTCGACTTTGATGGAATACCAAACCCCGGTGAAGGTAATAACATTCACATTTTTTTCGCTCAAATGACCGTTGTTAAAGGATGAGAGAGAACGATTACCTAAAGCTTTTTACGATTTTTTTAGCGTTTTTAGCGCACCGGGGCGAAGTTCGGTGCGCTAAAGGATACATATTATTTATGTAAACCCCCCCCCCCCCCCCCCCTTGGTAAGACGAGGTGTTTTAATGTGCACCTGCACCGATGAAGACTAGCCTTGTATCAATGAGGAAAACATGCTCTGGGATCGGGGGGGATTTATTTTACTATATCAACCATTTAGGAAACATGTCTGCCAAACAATTTGACAGATCTTAAAGCCAAGATGATTTTAAAGAAGTAAAGTTGTAGAATAGTACCAATTATTACATAGTATATCCACCTGCCTGCATCCAAATCAGACTTTGGAGTCAAACGTTTTCCTCTCCCTCCTCAGACTCCTAAATGTAATATGAACAGTATAATTCTAAAACATATCCCTGAACATACTGCTTGGTTAACCACTGCGTTATTTGTTTAATTGTTATAACTGCCTGCGAACATATAAGTATTAAGGTAAAGGATAATCGGGCTATCAGGGGCGTAAGTCATTTTTCATTGGAAGAAAGATCTGTGTACCATCATTAAATGGTGGCTTTGGTCCGATTAATGTCCTACTTGATATGAAGCCTGGCACTTGCATTAATCCCCATCATCCCTTGTGGGAAAAAACCTTGCGGTTTTGATGGTAAAGGAAATATTGCTTTGCAAGCCCTATATTCGAGACTAGTTTCTAATATTGATGGTTAAACCATTAAAAACTGTGCGGTTTTTTTTTTTTTGTTTATATCTGAGGAATGAAATGGATTCGAGGGCCTCCATTTCAGGAGAATAATACGGCCTTTTATCTGACATCAAATCGTACTAATTCCGGGTAAATCAGGGGCAGGGGCACGTACGCAGCGTGGGCGGGGGGGTGCGGGAGTGCGGCCTCCCGCCGCCCCCCCCCCCCCATTCCACAGGGGCAAAAGGTCTACTGTTTTTGCTGAAATCTTTTGTTAAAAAGGTCCACATTCACAAGTTTTTGCCACTTTTGGGGACGAAGTGTCAACAAGTCCAAAAAAGGACCATTTTGGGAGGTTAGGTTCACTTTACAAGCCCGGCACCCCTTAATAAATCCTGCGTACGGGCCCCTGATCAGGGTCACAAAAGACGAATCGGAACACGCACCTTTTTAAGCGAGTAACCGGAGGGGGGAGAGAGTGCCTTCATCACTCGCGGAAGCGGTTCGTTAAGAAATCTTGACCATTAAAACTGCTCTCTGAGGGTAAATATTTCTTTTCTGGACGATTTTTAAATACGAATGGGTGTTGACTGCTTACCAAAGTGTTAATTAGAAAGCAGAGAAAACCAAAGGGGAGGAGGTGATTACAGGCTAGGCATCTCCTCTGGCAAACTTGGTAAGACACATTCACGCCGCATGATTTACGCTTACGGGTACTAGATTTCTCGTCGAGGTGGATAATAGCAACAACTCTTACTTGTGTGTGTTACATTATGTAGTTTATACTGCAATGGGGGTTCGATATGAGAGTTGCAATTGTGCCATTCACTACTCTACTATTTTTAACGACTTCAAATACGTCACCCTAGAACGCCATCATTTTAATTTAATTTTGTTTTATCTTTGAACGCATAGACTGGTGCCCGGTAGCCTATGTCCAAAGGAGTAAGTGTTTGCAGCATTTGAAGTTATATTGACCATGTTTTTGGTATTTTTTCTCAAATTGAGGAAATACGTGTTATGCCAGACTCCTTTCATTGAATCTCACAGGAACTGTTGGTTTTTTTTTTTTTCAAAAATATACTTTTAAATCAGTATACACATTCAAGTCTAAAGGCCTACAACTCCATTGGTCCTAACGGTACACATGGATAAATTAAGCATTGAGATCACAAACAACTTTAACAAAGATACGCAGTAAATATTACAGTGAAATGTACGGTTATATACTGTATGACAGCATGACTGTTACTCTTATTCAGATTTTAAAGAATATCAATATTATTAATACATTATTATGAATTGGCAATTATACGATTAACTCCTATATTTTACAGAAAAGGTATTGTTCATTTTAGAATATTATACGGGCATCCATTCTGACAATAAAATAAGGTAAAAACAATTTTACAGGTATTGACTGTAGATTTTTACAAAAAAGTGTAAATTTTACAATTATGTAAAAATAAGGTATACATTGGTGGACAATGTTTACTAATTTGGAGTGGTCTTCAGTGTTATTTTGTTTTTTCCACATTCCCAAACACTGTAATAACTCACCAAATACAGTTCTATAGTATTTTGATTGAATTCTTTTTAACATCATACTGTAATTTTACTGTATTTTTTTGTCAGAATGGGTGACCGTAATTGGGTGACTTTAAATTTGCAATATTTTTTTGCGGTAAGACTTAAAACAAAAGGGAAGAAAAATATAAACAAATCACAATGAAAAAAAAATCAAAAGAATACAAAAACAAATCAAAAACAAAACAAATAAACAAAAAACAAAGCATATTTTAAACAGCTAACGTTGAAGGACCTGAACCTTCATTTTTTTTCCAAACAACTCTATATAGACGTTTTGATCACCAATAGAGGTCCCTGTAAATCCTCTTCTGTATAATGACCATATAATTAAAAAAAATTGCAAAATTGGCACAGACGTTTTAATTTCCTAATTATTAAGCACAATTTGGCCGGGTAAATTAAATCTGATCGGTCAGTAGCCTCTGTATAGGAATTCCTTTCATCACATAAAAATGCTTGTAATTGATAATTACTGGCAACATACTCACAGTGTAAGCCATACGATTAAGTACGCGTTAAAAGTCACATCAAATGTTCAGGTGGTTCACTTAATAATGGATTCGATGATAGATATGAATTATACAAAGCTTTCCACGTTTTAAATAATTCGTAACTGTGCATGTATAATCTTGATAATCTATAATCCAAGAGAGAAAAAAATAATAAAGTTTGTAAACGAACCCTTATATTTTGTTTAAATGTATACGGAAATTGTAATATGAATCATTTTAAGGTGGGTTGCTGGATTGGCAACTTCGCCCCCCCTCCCACTTTACTCCACTGATTAAAATGGTATTTTGGTATCAGAATGAAAGTTCACATTTTTCTCATTACCCCAGTGGAATTTTGGGTACGCATGTTGTATAATTTCTACAAACGTGCCAAAGGCGATCTTTTTCAGTTATTGGACAATTAACACCAACACACCATGAGTTCTGATTTAAAGACCAAAGCGCTGGTATATTGCACAGATCTTTCTGTTTAAGTTCTTCACCTTTTCAGTTTATCATCATGCTTATAAGCATGAAGTTGCCCGATCATATTTTCTGCAGAGGAGAACATTTGTTTAAAATTAACACCAAACAACATACAAATGTGTAAACAATTACAATACAAAGAAACTACTAACAAGTGCTGTAGAAGGCTAATATTTACACATATTTATAGGACAGCAGTAACAATAAAATGTGTGCACCATAAGGCCATCATAATAATGAGCACTACCAACTTGAGCAAAAGTTCATCCCACACCCCAATTCTAAATAGTACCAGTTCTAAGCATACCACAGTGCTGGAATTGTAAATTAGTTGATACATACTCCCTATTTTTTTTTACTCAACCTGAGTATTTTTTTTACTATAATGGTAGTTAAAAAGTCAGAGCTCTTTTGTTGAGTAAACTTGACTCAACAAAATGTTGAGTAGCAGTGTCTCTGCCGTGTATAGTAAAATTTACTCAGTATTTAAAAAAAAAAAGAAGTCAATATTTGATTCAACATTTGTTCTCTAAAATTGTACTCCTCTTTACTCAACAGTTGAACTTCACTCAACCCTGACAAGGAGTAATATTTTGTACTGTATTTGAGTAAATTTCTTGCTCAACCGTTTTATTCAATTGACATTTAGTTATACTTGGAAGCATGTAGGTAAAGCAAAATGTTTATTATCAGAAAGCTATGTGTCACTAGTTGAGTAAAGTAAAAGGCTTGTTCAGTATAGTTTGCATAAATTTTAAGTTAAATCTGTCAAACAGTTCGGATTACTAGACAAATGGTAGGAGCAAAATGAGTACCAATTTGGACCATCGGGACAGTGAGAGCTAGTGTAGTCACCCACATTTAGGGTAGTTTTTGTTCATAATATCAAAAGAAACAATTTTGGGGCCTTAAATTTAACTTGGGTAATTAGGAAAAAAATATGAAAAAAAATTAGAAAAAAATATGAAAAAATGTAAAATTCTCAATTTGGATGGGGTGAGTGCAACGAGGTTGTCGATCGGATCACCCACCTTGCCCGATCCTCAGGCTCGACCCCACCACTCACACCATCGAACCTGAGATTTTGGTGTCGTTAGAAAATGTGTATTTTACTCATTTCACCCGCAAACTATTTGGCTGAACTCTTCACCATTTTAGATAATACAGTGATAAATATAAGTTGCTTATGGTTTATACCGGAAATTATTAGTACAGTGATCTGGAGGCTATTGTTAAACCTGCAAGTTAAAATCAAGCTATATAGAGCCTGAGTTAAAACGGTACATCGGATATATTTTAGAATTAAGGTACATGACAGCATTTACTTCGAAACAAAGAAAAATATATGTTGTAATCGGATGGAGCATCCCTTTATTTACGGCCATGTCCTTTCATTCTATCACTCTCTTTAATTTTATCTGACTTTCATTCAACCTGTAATTGTCTAGATACTTAAAAAATGTAAACATGATAAATGACAGATTTGAAGATGAATTTTCTGCATGAATGTCTCCTAAATTTCAATTGATAAAGCGAACTTTCTCTGGCTCTTTCTAGTAGCTAGAATTGACTTAGAAACTTAAAGAGTTTTATTATCTTTCACCTCGATTTACGGATTTAGTAATAGTATGCTATCACAGTAAGTAGGCAATTAACTGAGATTTATTCATAAATTTAAAGCACGTCGACCCATTCATATACAAGAGGGAGTCAATTCCGGGACATTACGAACTCTAAAATAGTCTCTTAAAACACCGACGTATTGTGAAAGTAAATGCCATTTCTTTAGGACTGTAAATACTAGATAGTCATTAAAGACAATGGAGGCAAAAGTTCATTTGGAGAAAATTACCCCGCCGCGTTTTAATGGTAGGGATCAATCATCTAGGCTCATCTTTTATGGTATATGTGCACACGAGCAAGTCATATGTTGATTGTAATAGTTCTTTTATAAATCATATGTTTTGATATAATCCGCAAAGTCCAAATTACCCGATTAAGGAGAACGGCACATGTCATGCTTAAGGTAGCGGGAAACTAGAAAAAAGAGGACACGCCTTTAAAATACGTCGGGGTCAGGCTGAACGTACTGTCGACTTACGATAATATTTAAAATAAACTATTGGTGGAAGCATGTAAAGATCGGAAGTTGAAACAGGCCTTTGCCGAGCCCCTCTAGGACGGGTACCGGGTGTCGAAGTATACTCGTATTACATCATTGATTAATTGGAAATGTTTTAAACAATTATGATTGGTCGAAATTAATCTGGAACGGATCTACTGACGCCTATATTTGCACCACCTTGTACCAATTCTTGTATGCGTCAGTGTGACCTGTGAAATACTAGGTACTTTTTTCTAGGACAGTTGCATTGAAAAGATTACATCATTAGCTCTATATCACCCAAACACATTAAAATGAATCCATACAGTCACATAAACTTTGAAAGCAATTTGAATATTTACATTGTGTGACAATACCATAAGAAAATAATATTCATTATTTATACTACTTCTAGGTGATGGCAGTGACGTCACTGCAACCATTCGTTGCGCACCTGGCATGTTTATTGGCAGATGTTGGAAAGCACATGGTCAGTAACTCACATACCATTGATTTTTGTTGTTGTTTTCAAAAGGATATTGATCTTACAGGTGCAAGATGGATTAATACCTCAACGTGTTTGTGTGCGTGTTTGTGTGTGTGTGAGAGAGTAGTAGTAGTAGTAGCAGTAGTAGTAGTAGTAGTAGTAGTAGTAGTAGTAGTAGTAGTAGTAGTAGTAGAGGAAGAAGAAGAAGAAGGAGGAGGAGAAAAAAGTAGTAGCAGTAGTAGTAGTAGTACTAGTAGTAGTAGTAGTAGTACTACAATGTTTTCGTGTAAATCATAAACTGACTTTAAAGAAAGTTGCATTATAAGTAGTTTTCATTATTTAAATATGGAAAATTTAGAGACGAATAAGTAAGCTGCAAATAAACACCCAGCAATATAAAGGCTAACTAATAGGATGAGGAGAAAAGTCCGAAAGATTTCTTTTTAAACTCATTTATTTTTGGTAAGGCATAATATACACAATGGATTTTATGAACACACACATACACACACCCAAATATCACACCTACCCTTACACATGCACTTTTAACACCCAGCACACGAACACACACACATACACACACACACACACACACACACACCACACACACGTGCAAAAAGACTTCACACAAAGTTACATATTTAAGAAATTTAGCATAACTTTTTTTTCCAAATATAAAGGAAACATTCAATACAGGATACCAGTATTGAAATATGATCCGCTTCAGCAAATATAGGATTTATGTTTTGGCAATTGGCACCCTCTCTAAGTTCTCAATAATATACCTTAGCCCTCGACAGACTACTTTCGTACTACTTGGGATATATCTATAACTTACTCGAGTACCCCGGCTTACCACAGGTACACCTCGCTTACACATGCTGTCCGGTCGCCCCATTTCTCTGAACGGTTGATTAGATGTTACTCCCGAATTTCCGTCTTCAACCAAATAATGTGATTGCAGGTAGTTCAACGAGACGTTGTCATGGCTACCCTGCAGGTTCAAAGTTCAGTCCATTTTGGTAATGTATACCCCTTAAGCTGTATAATATCACTTTTTATGAATGGATGTTAACTTTCCGTCCAAAATTACTCTAATCATACACTTGAATTTGATCTTTTAGAATGACCTACAGACAAACGTGTTGATCACACACATCATAATAACACAGGCTATGACAGATGCAGTGTTGCCTTGATATTTCTGATAATATAACTTAACCCTCGTCTAACCATGCGCAACAGTTTTCAGTTGTATCACGTTATAAAAACACTGGGGTTGTTGCACCATCCTATAATTTTATTTTATCAACAAAATACCCAATAATGGTATATTTCTTATCGATGTATAGCCCCTGCTCCGTTTTTCCTTCTCTTTTTATGTCAAATAAGTACCACCCCCTCCGTTTGTCGTCACAATGACGTTCCCATATAATCCAATGAAACCACTGTAAATCGTGGGTTTCGATCCCGCTGCAGTCAACGTGTTTGTGTCCCTGACAAGATACTTAGGTCTCAATGCCTCGTCGATCCAATCGAAAACGGTGGAGCTGATGTGGGGAATATCAATTACACTAAATTGGTTTGATAGGGATGTGCGGCTTGGCCGGCAGCCACTAAGATGAAGCGAATGGTTTGACAATTTCCTGATGGCAACGTAATTATAATAGGCAACATCGCTGTGATATTGATGAAACGGCGCTTAGCCCTGTAGTATTTATTATTAATATTATTTCCCCATATATTCGGCGAAATAAACAGACTATCTATTTTCAGCCAAACATCGTACAAACACCTGACTTTTACCGGATTTATTTGCTTCACATAAAAGGAAATAGTTCTGACCTACATAGTACATTGTACATTTCATGCTAATATCATCTTGAAGCTATTATACGTCATGCTATCATTAAGAATGTTTTCATACCAACAAAAAGTGAGGTTGCATCGACACGCAACTACCTACCTTACCCGTGAAAAGGTTTACATGGTTTAGGGTCCAAATATCTTTACTAAAATGAGCGCAAAAGAAGCTCCTACAATCACTGACAATTAGCCTAAGTCATTTAGTGTTTCACTTGAGCGTTTTAAGCGACAAATGAAAATGAAAAACCTGATAGGGTTGCGGCACTCCCTTGGTTAGTCTAGGATTAAGATATCACTTTTACCTTGAAACGAGGTACACCACCGTATACAGAATATGTAGCAATACTTATGTTTCTATTAGTTTTTATAAATCTTCAAGTAATATTATATATTTGAAAGTTTTTTGTGTCAAGCGAGAGCTTAAAGAGACACGAGGACATTTCCAGAAAGAAGCGCCCCATTTTTTTCGAAGCCTTTTTTTTTACATAATACTTATCAATGTGTTAGATCACACTTGAAGTGAATAAGCCGAATACGCCGTATTTATATATATATTATTAAAATAGTTTTGAATTTTCTCCTGTGCTAGACAAAAAAAAAAAAAAAATCAAAGCATGTTTTTTCTATGGGGACGATTATAATAACATATTTTGCGTCAGAAATGAGCAACTGCAACCCGATATTTCAAGCTAGAGGAGCACCCCCCCCCCCTCCACGCTCGGCACGCCCGTAGGTGCTCTCACATATGAAATAATATGGTGTAAGACTGGCTTTCCTAACCCAAGGGCATTCGGTGACAGAGGGCATGAAAAAATAATAGGGTCTTTGGGTGAGAGACAGCCAAATTGCCACAAAATAATTTCCGGGTGAAAATTTTGCTTAATTAAAAAAAAAAAAAAAAAAAAAAAAAAAAAAAAAAAAACACGTCACTTTAGGGATTTTTTTTCAATTTAACAAAAAGATAGGGTTTTTTGGGTGACAGTGGTCAAATTTTCAAAATATTGGGTCTTTGGATGATTAAATGACAACGATGCTGAAAATGGGGTCTTAACAGCCTTGCATATGCGTCACCTCCATAGTGAAGTGCTCCACCGGTACCGGTCGGTATGCCACTGATTATTGGATTGGTTTAAGAAGTTTTTAAGAAGACATTTTTGGAGTAGGGTTAATCTCTACACTTACTTAGTCTTCGTGTTCCAGTTACCCACAGATACATACTCAGCTCCATGTGAAACTGTAAATTGCCTACAAGAACTGATAGGTTTTCAAGACAAGAATCCATAACAATGTTTAACAGTGTCAACTGGTACGCCGCCAAACAGGCTACAGACGTCGAGCTTTCGTCAAAAGATGTTCCGATGGTACCAATGATAAGGTCAGAACCACTTCTGACGACTGTCCCACGCTGTACCCGCAGAACCTGTGCTACATTTTAACCATTTTATGATGGGTATTACCAGAGACCGCTGAGTCAAAATCTCACCACACAGGTTACCGAACTGCGCTGTCGAGATTAAGACCATAATAACTGGCTAGGCCAAATTGTAAATTTCAAAGTGTATAATGTAGGCCTATCAGTAGATTATGTTGGTCTTAACATACAAACAAAACTCGTGAAAAGACATTGATATGGATGGACAGCTATTGGCCAACTCTTCTGCAATCCACTTCCTTTAATCCAAAGCCTTGAATCTAATCTGTCGTTACGCAGACTACTGATGTCTGAGGCAATATCAGATTTCCATCATATCCCACGCTGTTTATAAACCTAGATCCTGGCTGGGGTATGACTTTGAGATTATGGCACCGAAATCAACAGAATGATTTACAAGAAACTTCGGGCCGTGGAAACATATTAGTGATGGGAAATTCGATTTAAATGAGCTGTACTTTATGAGTGAAAAGTCGTGAAACCCATGCAGTCATTCTTAGGGCCCGTGCAAACATTTATCCGTCTTATACAGTTGAGGGTAATTTTTCAAAGCGTTTGCTGAAATAGATGCTTGCCCACCCCCCCCCCCTTCCCACTTGAAAAAAAAAAAAAAAAATATTCCCCACCTATAGGACATGCTAAAATTGCATGCTGAAGAGTAAAGTTAGAAATGATATAGGCTTATAGAAAAAATGCATATTAAAAACAAAATTATCATGCATTATTATTTATATCAGGTTTCCGAGTGCTGCAAAAAATCTTTGTATTGTACAATTACGGTAAAAGTCCCCGGATGTAATACAATATAATTTTGAATATTGTATCGCATCCGGGCATTTTCAGCGAGAACGACATTATTTTCTGACTGATAGGCTTTTGGACTACAGCACTGTCAACGCAAGGTCGACTTGAGTCCGCCTGGTATTTAAATAATAATAATAATATTGAATGGCTTTTCTTCGTATGATACAAGATATATTGCACTCGCTAGAAAAAAATATTTTTCTAGCTCGTGCAATATATTCTTGTATCATACTCAAAGCCATTCAATGTTATAAACATTTGTGAAGGCACAGTATATTTATCCCATTTTATGACATTAGTCTTCCCTAGTGCTATCTCAATGTACTTTATCAAAGGACATTTTTCATCTTAAAGTGAACACACTATATATGCTATGGATATCAAAAATGGTCTATTAGATGCGCGTGTACAACTTCTGAGGAAATATGGGTGATTTATACTTAAAACTCCTCTACACACACTCTTCCAATGCTTCCTTGAGGCAAGAGGTTGGTCACTTTAGCAAAGAAATATAGTAAAAAATGAACTCATAATTATTTCATTTTTGTAAACAATTTGGATGTTTACGCTATATGAACATAGGAGAATTCCCTTGTTTTTATTGACCATTGACTGCTAGCTGTTGGCAGTGACGTCACTGCCACAATTCATTGTTGTACATCTGGCATACCTTAGGCATAACCAGTAACTCACATACCATTGCTCTTGTTGTTTTCTATTACATAATAGAGATTTGACAGGTGCTAGGTGGATTATACGGTGATATCACTGTCACCATTCATTGTTGTACATCTATCTCGCATGGCATAATCAGTAACTCACATACCATTGCTTTTGTTGTTTTCTATATACAAATAGATTTGACAGGTGCTAGGTGGATTATATCTAGCACCAGTGATATCACCGCCACCATTCATTGTCTATATCTGACAGGCTTTTACTCACATACCATTGCTTTTGTTGTTTTCTTTATACATAGAGATTTGATAGGTGCTAGGTGGATTATATCTAACACTAGATGTAAGTAACATTAACAGTCATTAGGATTTTTGTTATTATAAGGGGAATAGGAAATATGTGCATCCTATTTAAACATTGGATTTGTTTAATGAATGCAAGTGATTGTAGTATTGGTTAATTTCAATAATTTTCTTCCGGGCGACACACTCTTAAGTTCGGACAAACGGATAAACTTCAATGCCATTTCCAGAAAGAAGCGCCTCCAATTTTTTTTCGAACCCTGGTTTTTTTTGTTTTTTTTGTTGCATATTTGGAATGCTTACCAATGTATTAGATCACACCTGAAGTGAATAAGCCGAATACGCCGTCTTTATGTAATAAGATGATGATTTAGTAACTTCTGTCGTGCACGACAGAATTCCAAAGCGTGGTTTTCTATAGGGACGATTACGATAGCAGGCAAGTTCAAAACAAGGTTGTGCCGTTTTCTTTTGTACTTGTTTGTCCATTAAACTTTCGAAACGTTCTCGGTAGGTGGTCTACGACCAATCCAGCGCAATATGAGAAAGATTAATATCCTAAAAAATATCTCCTTCTGTCACTTTAAAGCCTTGAAATGCATGAAGCAACATGAATACATCTTCTTTCCATCTTAAAAGGAAAACAAAGATCTTGCCGTGTTTTCTATTAACGAACGACTTCGAGATTCCTGTCACCGTGTTTTACTAAACGCTCATCGTTGAATCTACCACAACTACTCTTCCAACAAGAGAAATGTTGGCTTCTTGAGTTCTTCCAGTCTGGTCCGTAAAGTATGGTTCTGTTTAACGTTTGGCCTGCTACTTGTGTCTTTATTTCCAATTATGCCAGCTTCGTTAGTCCGTGTAGGCCTATTATCAGAGGTTCCTCTTCATTTTTGTTTGCTTGCGTTGTTTTGTTGTTTATTCTGTGCGCAGAATCATAGATTTTGGGAGGAATTCAATAAGGAAATGTCTGTTTGGTTTAATTTGGTTTGGTTTTAGCATTCTGTGTAATTTTGAGCGATTTGATAGGGCTAGGTCTGCTAATGAAAGTAAACTGACTGATTTTTTTTTTGAAAAACACAAAGTATTGCTGATCATAAAGACAATGTTCACACTTTATTGACAATATGAAGTTCAAAAGGGATTGTCAATATCTTCAATAGTTTCAATAGCCGATCAATAACTCAATCAATAACTCAATTTTGAGTATGTTACAAAATCATGTTTCACGCAATCTTACAAATGTAACCAATGCAAATCGGACCAATCCGAATTTCCACTCTCCTTTTTGACGCAGCATATCTTTTGTTCTACATAATCGAATTCAAATGAAATAAACGGCAAATAAAAGCTTATTTATTTGGCTTTAAGGGCATACTAAACAAAGTGCCTCTGTCCCGAGTGTTAACATTTTTTGAGACAGCCTGTATTGAACAAAGACCTTCAAGAAGTTGCTTGTGGCTTTCCAAAGTTAATTCATCTCAAATCTTTTAAATCTAAACCTGAAAGTATCTACAGCTTTAGTTTTATAAGATGAATAGAGGAGAATCGCGATTGTATTTGTTCAAATATCTGTAGTCCATTCTAGTACAAAAAACAGGTATTTTAGTTGACTTTTAGTTGATCCTTTAATTTCAAGATTATGATTATGAGTTCATGTTGTACAATGAGTAGGAAATAGCCAATACCTGTACTTTAAGCCCATAGTGGCTAAGTTGCTATAAGGTTTAATCACACTTATAGCTACATTACGTAATGAGTACCAGAAACAAATCCGTCACATCATTTAATAGATATTAACCTTTAAGGCACCTTTATCCTAATCAAATCCATGTTCCTGATTGATCCTGGATAATACATCACATAATGGTAGCCTTCAAATTGACATAGAACTGTAATTAGGTTAATGCCCTGTCTGAAGGTTTGTATTTGAAATGTTTGTTTAAAATGTCAAATACGAGAATAGAGAAATATTCCAATGTACATAAAAACACACACACACTATTACAATTACTTTCACTTTATGGAAAACAATTTGAATGTTCGAATTGTGTGAAATTTTCACCCAATGACCACTATTTTGGCTGAAATTTTTGCAAAATTGTCTAAAAAGACCCCATTTTTGGAAAACAAGGGGGCATATTGGCTGTCTCTCTCTCAAAGACCCCATTTTTGAGTCCTCTGTCACCGAATGCCCGTGGGTTTGGAAGCGCTGCATTACACCCATATCCATTTCATATAATAATGTTCACAATTGAGAAAATAAATACCACGTATTGAAGATGGGTGCTTCATAGAAATGTACCGTGGGGAAAAAGTACAAGCACGTTTTTCTTTTTCCTATCCAAATTTCAGTTATAAAGTTTGCCAAACATTTGGCTCTATTCAGGCCCACAGGCAGTATCAGTAGATGCGACAAAACACCCACATAGGGTAAAAGAAAATGGTTTCGGGAGTAGCGAGCGGGGATAAAATTATAATCTACCATGTACCAGAATTACTGTTGCCGTTCTTGAAAAAGGCCTGCTTAAAAGCATTCAAGACGCATGATGTACGTTCTAATTCCAGGGATTAGTCGGCCTATGACTGTACTCCCATAACCTCGTAAAAGTTAACTACATTAAGATTCAAGAAATAACAAACATGGTATTTCTTCAACTATTTTATGACTTCCCCCGTGATTCATATTTCCTTTGATAGTTCCTTGCAATGTAACACGTAAACAATTAATAAACTATGTTCCCCGATTCTGATCTTTACAAACAAAATTTACTTAAGTGTGATTAACGTTAGCTCTTTACGTGATTCTTCGTCTAAATTCTGGTATGCAGTTGAAGAAAAGGAACAATTGAGAAAGAAGAGGAAAATCAATGAGCAAATTAAGAAGAACGAAATTACAAAGAATGAATAGGAAAAGAAAGGACAGAAGAAAAAAAGGGAGAAAATTCGCTTAGATCAAAACAGAATAGCTTTGAATTAAAGCTGTCGCTCGTTGTTTTTTTTTAAGAAACCAATGCCGCTATCTCACTCCTCGATGTTTTCACCTTCAATGTTACAAAGAAAGAATCACCACAAACAAATCAACACCTATTTAACATACTAATTCTTCTAATTATAATCTTTAGTTTTGAAAAGCATGTTAATTTATACATGTGGAAAAAAAGTTAGTATCAAGGATTGCAGATTCTTCATACATCCTATCGTTTGGTGAAATGTGTTTTAGAAAGACTATAGAAATGAATATACAAACGGAACAAACATTCCACATGGAATAAAGCCCATGGTATACTTCCAATCGCAGCGAGCGATTGGCGTGCGCAATACCGGATTTTGACCCCAGATCAAGTGTTACGCATGGTCACGAGCAGAAATCGCTCGCTGCGACTGG
This sequence comes from Ophioderma brevispina, assembly GCA_023653785.1. Taxonomy (NCBI): domain Eukaryota; kingdom Metazoa; phylum Echinodermata; class Ophiuroidea; order Amphilepidida; family Ophiodermatidae; genus Ophioderma; species Ophioderma brevispina. The sequence continues at coordinate 18,181 of JAMKCH010004229.1, forward strand.
AAGTGTATCATGGGTTTAAATTAAAAGTGCCTACATTTGAATTTTACATAACATTTGAGGGGTAACATTTGCCGCTTTTGAATCAAAGCTGATGCTCGAAGTTAGAAAATTTGGCATAATTAGAATTAAATAGCAAACGGATCAAATATTCCACGCGGGCTTACATTTGAATTTTTCACAATATTTGATAAAAGCAGGCATAATTGCATTATAGTCTTCCCACCAACTCTGAAACATGTGTTTTATCATTGAAAGGAATACAATAGCAGATAAAAGCCACAAAGGGTAAAATGTTAATTATGCCGAAAATTGGTATGTATGTCATTTTCACTTAACCCCGTGCAAGCTTAAGCCCATTTTATACTTCCAGTCGCAGCGAGCGATTTCTGCTCATGAGCTTGCGTAACACTTGATCTTGGGTCAAAATCCGGTATTGCGCACGCCAATCGCTCGCTGCGATTGGAAGTATATCATGGACTTTTAGCACACGAAGTCACACTGAGTGATGTATTTTTAGCCAATCAGTAGCATTGAAGAATGGTGGTAGGGATGAAGAGGGCCGAACCATATATGGTAGAAGCTCTTTTAAATGGTTATTAAAATGTAATTGACATAAAAAATGTCCGTATTAAAGGCAGTTAGTGCCCAGGGAATACGTTACTATTCTCTTTCCTTTTTCCACAAAAATACCTAATTAAGTTGACCATAATTAGTAAGGTACCTAATATCAATCATTTGCATCCACTTTCTACCATATTGTTGCATTTTAGAAACATTTTTTGATGAACGTAGATTAATGGTAGCACGAGGTACACTTAACATGCTGGTATCATGATCGACCAAAGGCACTGCATGATCAACAGCTGACAGAAATACTTTTTTTTCGACGAAACATTGCATTATACATGAGATTAAGGTTGTGTCTTAAAGATAATTTGGATATTACACCGTTTCCTATCCTCACTGAGTGACATATCTGGCTGAAAACCGCGGCGTGTAATTGTGAATCATTGGCAAGTTGTAAACGTTGACATCCAAAGGTGATAATGGCTCTATTATGAATGGCGTTTATGGTGACGAATCAAGTGATTATAATCTATCTTATTTATTGTACCCTAGGATATGTACATGGTGATATCGGTACTGCTTATGCTGTGTTGGAGTGAAAACGTGCATGCGTTGTCTCGGAACATGTTGCCAATGGCGATAGTCATTCTTTTCCTGAACTTTGATAATTCCTGAAAAAAAATCTGGAAAACTTAAAAAAAAAAAAAAAAAACTCATTATTTTCTTATTGGAACAAATCACAATAAAGATGAAAAAAATCGCACGAGATAGCAGCAAAATCACATCAAAAGGAAACAATACAGTTTGTAACATAAGCTATACATGGGCCTTGGAAATCTACCTTTCACTTCGTGTAACACAGAGCAAATGTTTCCTCTACTTTGCCAATTTGTCCCAAATTGGTTTCACCTTTCACCATTTGAAAATGTGACAATATTTCAGGGAAATTGTCATAAAGAAAGTAAAGAGGAATATCCTTTCTATACCAATTTTGTAAAGGAAATCGTCCAATGCAAATTGCTCTACGAAATCAAATGTTGTGTCTCGATTAAACACTTAAAATTACGCAAATGGACTTCTTCCCACTCCCAGGCCCATTCGCCCCTCCCCAAAGGGGGCGAATTTGACAAAAAATTGACCTTTTTTATGGATATTTTAATTTTGTTCGACCAAAATAGCATAAACCCCCTATTTTTGGGCTCGCTCCACTCGCATTTTTTTTTGGCTTTTGAGCCATTTTAGGGGATTTTGGGACACCCCCACTGGTTACGGGCCTACCCACTCCATATCTTTACTGCTAGAAAAAGTCTTTATAATTCCCAGAATTCGTAAGATTTATTAAACAAAATAGATCGAGGAACTTATAAGCACGAGTAACAAAAAGTAAATTAAAATAAATAAATTAAAAAAAAAAATCACTGTGACAAGCTTAAAAATTTCCACAACTGTAATCATCAAATAAACCCCTGTCCACAATACATTTTGTAAAATTATTACCTGTCTTTGTGAGGAATATCAAACTCAATCGTTAATTTTGAGTTTGATTCAACATGCATGCCTTTAAAGAACAAGAATTGAAGAATCATGAAGTGTGACACATACAATTAGATAAACTGCTTTACACGGGTCCTCATATGAGACGGTATTCATATATTGCTATGCTTGGCTTCAGTGTCTCAACCTTTTGTTTGTCAATTTATCTAGCAAATTTGAAGCAAACATTTGTTTGACCCTCAAATCTCGTGTAATGAGCACGGCATTCCAGATTGATTAGATATAACTCTGAATCCAATAAACATTATATCTCTTAAATTGCTGATAACCTTTAAATTGGAATATTCTCCTATTATGAACTAAAATAGCGATACCCTTTTTACTTGAAGAATACTTTCCATTTGATGATAAAGCAAATCCAAGACGGACTCTCGTTTGACGTGGTCAGTGGTCCAAAGCCTGAAACAATGATCATTCTATGTTTAGCATCGCCTTAAGATTCATACCTTATGAACTTAATTTAATATCAAATCCGAAAAGCACTCTGGGAAGGAATTAAAAAATATCCTGGCCCAGTTGTAAATCCGGGGCTTTCATATTTCTAGATCAAATATGTGGGCGTTGTCGTTTCTTCCACTTTGATATCCAATATTGACGTTATAACACCAGTGTATTATATTAAAATCATCCTGAAGTGAATGGTATTGCCGAGCACTTTAAGCTGCTAGAACTGTGGTGATAAATTGTTAACATTGCCTTGGTGTTAAGAATTGGTATTATTTCGGCAATCAAGCCGATCATGATCGACTTTTTTTGGGTACAATATCTGACACCTTTCACGTTTTATACTCATTAATTTCTTTAGCTGGGTAGCCGTCACATACAAGATGTACTTCATATTCTCATATATTTATTGCGTGTGATCTCCTCTCACACAGCAAGTCTGTACCTTCCTAATACAGTGTGAGTCAAAAAGAATGGACCGTGATTGATTATTTTTACCTCAAAAAAACTAATTGAGCTTGATAAAACAATTTTTACATATTCGAAACAAGCAGATTCTTCCGCTCATTAGAAAAAAGAACCACCGAAATTCATCATTCCTAACCATTGTTATGCATGTTCTGCCGAAGGAACCAATTTATCCAGCTGTCCACGGAATGCTGAATGCTTTGAAAATGTGTGAGTACCTGGGAAATGACTGGGTCATTGAAATGTAAATGAGATGTAAACTCGCGAGTTTCAAAAAACCAGATTAGCAGGGTCTGCACAAAACAAACTTATTGTTGAACTTGTCTTGCAGGACCATTATCAGTTGAGTTCAGATTAGATGGATATGGTGAGCCATGACACCTAATACCTTTCCAACAAGATGCCAAGTTAGTTTTGAAAATACCTTCAGATTTGTTATTTTATTCATTATTTTTATTATCCGACCATGCCTACTAGTTCTTTTGAAACTCGCGGGTTTAAAGGTTGCTTGTTCCGGAATGTTTATTTATTGGGTTTTTTTTTTTTTTGTTAAGGTTGTTCTCTACTTGATATGAGAGCCTGGCACTTGCAAATCACACCCCATCAAGTACCGTGGGAAACAAACTTGCGGTTTTGATGGTAGACGCAATACTAATGTTGCAAAGGCCCTATTCAATTTTACTGTGCTAATATTGATGGTTAACCACTAAAACGGTGGTTGTTTTGTTTATATCTTGAGAAATAAAATGGATTTGAGGCTCAAATTTCAATGCACGACATGAGAAAAAATACGCCCTTCCTCTGATATCAAAATAGATACTACTTCCGGGTATCAGGGGGTCCCAAAGACGATCGGAACACGCACCTTTAAAACAACATTCACATTTCAATGACCCAGTCATTTCCCAGGTACTCCCACATTTCAAGCATTACAGCATCCATGACAGCTGGATAAATGGGTTCTTTTTGGCAGAAAACAGGCATAACAATGGTTAGGGAAAGATGAATTTCGGTGGTTCTTTTTTCCTAATGAGCCGAAGAACATGCTTGTTTCGAATTATGTAAAAAACTTTTTTTTTTTACCAGCTTGATTAGTTTTTGATAAAAAATAATCAATCACGGTCCCTACTTCTTTTTGACTCACACGTATACCTCTTCTATTCCCAACTCTTTGGATCTGATTATAAGGTTCGAACTCTTTCTAACTGCGTTAACCGACCTTATTTAATTAAAACTCTCAAAAGACGGACGCAATCAGAGTCAAGTTTTTTTTTTTTTTTTACCTAACCTGTTATTTGGTTTTTGAATAAAATCATTTAAAAGCTTTATAAATTGGCGCTAATGTGTTTTGATACACAATTAGTGTTATTATTAGACAAGGCCAGTTTGTTTGACCCGATCTGCATTTTGCCAAATCAACCTCCTCTTGCAATCTCCGAAAAGAAAGCGGTCACCCCGGTTTCCAAAGAGTTTGACCTCCTAACCAATGATAACTGGGGAGAGGCACTTTTGTGACGTAATCAAACCCGCGATCATGGCGATACAGATGCATACGTACTTATGGTTGTGATGTTATTTGAACACTTTTAATGTATTATGGAGAATGGGAAAGGAGTGAATAATGGCTCTGTAAATTCAGCCTATTGGTCACAATGAAATATATGTGATTTTTTGAGCCAATGAGCAACGTGGGAAGTATGGTGGTAGGGACGAAGAGGGCTAGAACTGAACGAGAGATTTTGAGCACCCAAATATTGTGTCATAATGGTAATTAGTGATTTCTTGCCTTGTATTTGGCTACAGAAATGACTTAAAAGAGATTAACAAAGTGATTTTGATTTGCTTATATTTCAATATAAATCATTGGCTGAATTTCATATTTGCTCCTATACGAAATTGGAAATTTCACAATTTTTGTACCAAGAAATATTTTTCAGCTTAATCCTTTTAGATGGGGATATTTTTGATGGAACGCTCTACATCAGGGCAAAAATCAACACTTTCGATTTTTTTTGGGACACCTGATATGAGAAATCTCTCGTTGCACCTTTAACTCGTAATTGAAATGAATATATCATGTAATTAGCCAATAAGCAATGTTATGTGAAAGGCGGGTAGTGCTCAGGATAAATGTATTACCGTTGTGACAGGTATACTGGAGTTATTACTGCACGTAATCTGAATTGAATGATACAATACTGGTTTATCAAAATAGTTATTAAGATGTCAATAGCTTCCTCTTTCAAAGATAGGCTAATACTAATAAATTTTGTAAATTGAATATTCAGGATCATACAAGTAGTAATTTAATACGATCAACAGTGCGACCTAAGTTACACTTTATGTACTTTATCGCCATATTATCAAGTAGAAAACAATGCAATCAGGATGTCACGAAGGATGTGTTTGAGGTGACCCCAGGCAGTCTCAAATACACACGAAAACAAAGGACGATTGTGTCACCAATATCCGATATCTGATAGATGCAATTAATGTGCGTTATGTAGGTCATAGACGATGGCTTACGGTTAGATGTTTTAGAGTTATTTTGATGAGTTATGCGATAGAGTTCATAGACGAGTTATGTTGTTAAAAGCTTTTAGAGTTATGTTTGGTTTCGTTATGGATGGAGTTCATTAATGAGTTATGTTTTCAGAGTTTCATTTCGTTTCGTGAGTTATAGGTGGAGTTCATATACGAGTTATGTTTTAGAGGTTTTAATATTTATTTTTTGGTGGTTGAGTTATGAAGGCGTTCATCGAGTATGGATTTCATGATGAGTGATGTTTTAGAGTTATTTTTTGAAGATGGACGGAGTTCATCGAACGGTTATGTTTTAGAGTTATTTTGGGAAGATGGAAGGAGTTCATCGTCGAGTTATGTTTTCGAGTTCTTTTGGTGGGGTAATCGGGAAAGACGGGTGGTTGCCTAGTATGGTTGTAATGCTCATCGCTTTCACAAGTACTGTAGAGGTTTGCGGTGGATATATTTGCTAAATTTATTTATTTCAGCATTAACATCATCACATATAAAACATTAACATGATGATAAATTAGACACACAGGATATTAAAACCAGGAAACTTGAAAGATACATTATCACATTTGGAAAATATTTCACCCTCAAGATACTGATTTCAAAACTTTATATCTTTGAATGGCTCTAAACTTTATATATATTAACCCATCACCTGAAATGATTAAGCCCAAATCAACACCCTTATGGGTAAACAGAATGATTTTGTAATAAAACCACTACGGAGTGGTTTTATTCAACATTATCGCAGATCATGGTATACAACACAAACGATCATACGCCAGAGTTGATTCTCTCGGCACCTGTTTGACCAGTCTCTGAACTTTGTGGCTTTAATATAAATGAGTACAGTCTGCGATATTCCATGTAATAGAGACAATTCGGTGATTAAAGTTACGGCAACCCAACATTAGGTTTAAAGTACTGATGTCTTTACCTCTCATAAGGCTCATATATGTTTCTAATGGTATTTTCTTTCTGTGTTTCTGTGTATTATATATCTCTTAGGTCCTAGACTATATTTTCAATTCACGTCTGAAGACATTCCTATTTACCAACATTTTTGGCTCCTGTACGCTCCTGTTTCTGATGCAGTCCAATCACTAATTATAATTTGTGATTTTTTTCCTTCTCTTTCTATCTCTACTTCATCCAAATCCCGGTTGCCTAGGATGTTGTTTTTCCATCAGGGTAGGTAGGGTTAGAGGCATCTGAATCCAGGAAGATCAAGACTTAACCGAGGTCGCTGTGGGGTACATACACACAGAATCATCACAGCTGACGATTCAGGTTTATCCCCATATGTTTCTTAGTATGGGAGGCACTGGGTTGTTCCTTTCTCTCTATCTGTTAGTCCCAATAAAAATATAATGTTTTGAAATTTCACACTTAAATTTAAAGTTTTTTGAAATTGGTAATACTTGATGGATTCATTGTTGTTTTAACATTAGAATTTTATCTGTTTGTATTTGTCGATTGACATTTTGTATATTTGCTCCTTTCTATGTGCAAGCGCCTAGAGGCCTCTGCATTAGGCGCTAATCAAATTGTTATTATTATTATTTTTTTATATTTGAGAGGAACAAATTGAAAATTCATGTTTTGTTTAAAATGTCCGGTCCACCTTAGCCTAAGAAAGCTTGCCTTCCAATGGGTCAGTTATAAACACAAGTAACAGAATAACATACACCATTACAATTACAGTGGCGGATTTAAGGAAAAGATCCCTGTCCGCAGCTTAAGGTCGGCCCCTTTATCGTCAAGAAGCAACGTAATAGCGCACTTTAGTGCGACTAGATGTATAACGACGGGGGCCTGAAGCAATTTTTTAGGGGTGCCCTGTCAGCAGCTTAAGGTGGTGCTGACTCTTAAATCCGCCACTGCCCAATTAGATTGGCGATACTTTTGAAAGAGGAATGATAAACGCATTTAACCTCAGAAATGTTTTACGATGCACACAAAAGCTTGCCTTTGAGGTAGAGTGCTGCCCAGGTAAATGTGTACCTAAAATAAAAACGGAGTGTATTACCACATATATGTAATTCACTCTAAGCTCATTTGGTTTTACCCAGTACTAGTCCGTCCCTTCGGTTTCCCTTTCAGAAGTAATATCTCTTGAATTTGATAATAAGTCCCACAATCTTCAATACCGCTAGAGAATTGGTTGTTGATTGAATCAAGGGATCTTGGGCTGATCCGATAGGCTGGTCTTCAATAATTTGGACAATTGGTCCCTTGCGTCTACCGATAACCATGATAACACCTGTTGACTTACTAAAAGGGGCTTGTCATTTGGCATGATATGGCTATAGTAAAGGTGAATTTCTTTGATCCACACCTCGTCATTACTTATCTACAACAATGTCGAGATTCTTATATCCCTGAACTTTTTGTCCTAAGTATAGATGTTGTGGCCTAACTTGTAAACGTGCAAAGTCAATCTACTCGTGATTTTGTATTTGAAACGGACCGAAATTAAAACAGATTTGGCCTATGGCACACGTGATAGAATAGTTTCTCATAACATAAAAAACTCTTTTGTGATTTTTCTGAAGAAGTGCATGGATTGCAAAAGAACTTTCATAGGGCCCACCATATTCCGCCTATTTTTCTGGGTTTTACGTACTGGGAAAGTCCATTGCCAACAACCCTTTAAAGGGGCTTTCCGTGATCCACAGCCTCGATCCCGACTGACCTCAAACAAATTGAGATCTTATATCACTATTATCTGAACATTGCCTAAGTATATGTATGTGTGCCAATCTAACGACCTGCTCTAAGGAATTTTGCAAGAATTACACGCTATCGGGCAGCGTGATAAAAGACATTTGCTCATGTAACATCAAAACGCAGCATCCTCAACTGAAACGTTGATAGCATTTTCATGAGGATATCTATGAACCATACAACACAATTAAGAGACTAGGCTCACAAAATGCACATTTAATTACTCATATTATCCTTCAATGCGACTATAATGCGCGCGGTGCTTGACATAACCAATCAATACTATTCGATAATTTCCTGGATTATCGTAGACAACCATATGCTGTCATCAAATAGGAAAATACGGCAGCCAAAAGATTGTGGCAGATGATCGAGATTCAAAGTGACACAAAATGTCAGTTTGATGGGGTGAACCGGGTATTGTCACGTGACCATAATGGAAAAATGTCGTCGTAGTGTATTTTGCGTGGTAATGGCCTTTGACCTGAATATTCAACTCTGCCATTCCTAAACCTTTATTAACAGGGCAAAATATAATCATTTTTTTCATTTAACTTGTAACATTAACTTTAGTGCTTACCAGAATCTGACGCAGATTTAAGGAAATGGTGTCTAATTTTTTTTCGACATACCAAGACCACTGGACCGAAATTTCATTAAAGATCATGAACATCGGTGAAATCGGCTTCGGCTAATTGGTAGGGCCATTATTTGCGCCGTGAAAGCAAAATTAAATTAAAATAAAGCAATAGCGGTTACATATTTCAATGGATTCCGACGTTTTGGTTGACCAAATGGCATTAACTTGGCAGCTTGGGAATCATTTGCCAATCAAAAATTATAATCTTCCTGAACTTAGAAGTTGTAGTACAAAGCCCTTCATCATTGCCAATTTGGTTGCCGTATAGCAACACTACACAACAGCTGAAAACCATGAGAGTTCAATACACGATAGCGGATGTATAATCCATAGACATGATAGATCTCGGTATAAATCAAAAATGATCTTGACACCTTACCTGATAGGCGTTCATCTTTTAATTAATCGTTAAAGTGCTATTTATTAAGTGGAAAATAGGGAAACCGAAGTTGACACATAGCTACTGGATATTTAAGAAGTGATAAGGTCACTGGATATCAAAGCGTTGCATAACGCACACTGTCTCATTAACTTCCGAATGTCTGCTTCATTGTTCTTTTATTGTTTGGTTATTTTACAGCAGAAAGAAAATCAATCAATCAATCAGTCAGCTAATCTTTTGACGGATCCTTTGAGAATGCTACTCATCTGTACACTGTAAAAATGGTGTCTTGCAAAAAACACTTCCCGTGTCATCAATTTTGAGACATGTATCTAGTTAGACACAAAGTCATGCATCATTGCAAGACATGTGCCAATGTCACGTTTTTTGCAAGACACTTATTTACAAGCCATGTTTTTATACAAGACACTCCGGTTTCTTAAGACATGTCTTTTGTCATCAATCTGTAGACAGTCTGGCTAGGAGACGCGTCTTTGTGTCTTCGATAGATCTGTTGCCAAGACATGTCTTAAATATGACGCCAAGACACCATTTTTATAGTGTATGATCTCAATTAACCTCACGTGACTTTTTAAAACTTCATCACATTTAGAAGCTACGATCAAAGAAGTCGATCGGCTGCGAAGCCGTCGGATGCAAGTTTCTCCAACATGCTGCATCTTGGGCAATCTTTCTGATCTCTTGAGCTAAATGTCTGATATCATCGCAGATAAGTTTGCTTTATATTCGGGGTAATCCAGACTTTGTCTTACGATATCTCTTACGGTGACCTTGAGTAGAATGTATACTCTGAAAATGCCTCGTCAAATTATGATCTTACACTGTTTTCTAGTCGAATTTGAATGGATAATCTGGTAGAATCGACCAGAATATAGTAATATTTGACAAGACTCTGGTCAAATTGGTATGTTTTTTTTTTTCAGTCAACATTTTGACAATTCACAGAAAACAGCGTAATATCATATTTTACTCGGCATCTAGTCAATCATTGTCAATAGTCAAGAGTCTTGTCAAATATGTCTATTATCCTGGACGATTTTACCAGATTTTCTAGTCAAATTTGACTAAAAACAGTGTAATAATATTTGACGAGGCATTTTAAGAGTATACATAGGTCACTGATGTTCAAAGTGCATTACAAATCTATCTTACTTCCCTTTCGAGGATGGTCCTGGTTATTGGTATTTCCTGATTCCATATGTACAACTTTCAGTTGGGCACTTTATCTACCATCTTTAAACCATAGAGATGTAGATGCCAAGGCAGGGGTTTAGAGATCTGGTGATAAACCAAGTTTCGCATCCATACAACGTGTTACTCCTATTTTCTCACCCCAGGGGGCTTAACAGGGGTCACTTGTCAGAAGGGGCAAATTCACGATTTTGAGGCAAATTTTCCGGTTGGAGGTGGTTTAGAGTCAGATTTCCCTGGTTGTATATACAAGTGTCCCAGTGAGAAGGCAAAAAGGGCTGATTGACCATGATTTTCCAACTTTTTCAAAGCTTTCTGGGGGAACCTGCCCCCCCCCCACCCCGCCTGTTACGCCATTGTTTAACACCCGTGCAATTCATTCAACAGCTATTTGAAGTCATTTCTGGCGTCCCTGTGTCTACTCTTCTTCTGGAATCCATTCGACAAGTTATCATTCGCCAGTTCTCTTAATCTCCCATAATTAGTAAGGGACATGACAACGGAATTAAACGTTTTTCGCGCTCTGGGATTCCGGATCCGAGGAATGACATCTGTTTATGGAAAGTACAAAAATTGACAATTTTAATAATTTTAATAATCTTTTTCTGCATCTTGCACCTTATTTCTAAATGCCATTTTACGAAAGTGTTAGAATCCAATGTTTCAGGATTTTAAGGTACGGTACAGTTTAGAGGGTTACGACTATTAATAAGTATCAGAAAAGTATGAATTGGATTGTCAGAAAACATAAAGGAAGCCACCTCACAGAAACAACAATTCTTCTGGTTCGGGCGTTGTGTTCAAGTGGGTCCGAGATACCCGGGGGAGGGTCACCCATGACATGGACTGGGTGTAAGGCTGACGCTTCCAAACCCAGGGGCATTCGGTGACAGGGGACTCAAACAAAAAATAATAGGGGTCTTTGGGTGAAAGACAGCCAAATGCCCAAAAATAAGGATTTTGCGGGTGACAAATTTTCAAAATTTATCAAAAAATGTGCGTCTTTGTGTGACATTTTTTTGCAAAATATTCGATAGAGACCCCTGGTGAAAATTTTCAAAATCTACCAAACAGAGAGTGCCCCGGGTCTTTGGTTGACAATGGTAAAATGTAAAAAGAATATGGGGCCTTTGGGTGATAACGATGCTGAAAACGGGGGTCTTAACAGCTTTACATACGCATCACCTCCAAAATGGGAGTCCCCCACCCCCAGGTCCTAGTGCAACACGTGCATATAACAGAAACATCTTCATCAATCAAAGAACATAAGACATTACAAAATACACGGGCACGTAATCTTCATTAGTCCACTACAGTGGATCTACTTGGCATCCCATTTTCTTTCTATTGTAGATTGATATCTTGCAAAATCTTGTGAGGTGAATTAACCTCCTATCTCTCCGCGCAGGCCAGATATCCGATAGCGCCAACATGACTGCGCTTCCTGCTGGATTTGCCGGTGCACTGTACCTGCCTTGGTATGGCCCCGGGCTGACGGCAGTGACGGGGAAGGGGGGTTAGTACCAAATGTCACGGCTAGGGTCAACGTCTGATCGGATATGCCTAGGAAATTCGGGAATAAATAAGGGGCGAAAACAAGGATTCAAATACATAGGATATTTGCACATTCATTTGGAAATAAGCTTCACAGAAAGCAAACTGATCACTGGTTCACATCGTACAATGTAGGTACTTATTCTTTATAAGCAAATAGTAACCTTTGCAAAATATGGACTTCCAAACGCAAAGGTTCGTTGCCTTGTATAAGAAAGACGAACAAGCAATCTGTAAAGTAAATTGCTTTCATTTTTGGATAAAAATAGGGTTAGAATTGGGTGTTAGACACAATGATGTAAACCGCAGATATATGCTAACATCTCATGAATATTGTCTGAAAATTACCTTGTATTCATTTAAAAAAAGTGGCTACGGGTATCGTATTCAACCAATAGTTGAATACCAGCATTTTTAACTTCTTTTGTTATTAAATAAAAGATGATTGGTATATAAACAGTAATTTCCATTGCTGGGGTCACAACCCTAATCCTAACCTATAAGCCTATAACCCTATCCTACCTTAACGTATCCCTATCACTATCCCTATCCTTGGGATACTCTTCTTCTTGTTAAATGAAACAACCACTTTGTAGTTTGCATTTAGCTGTATTTTAGTGTGGTTCAAGAAATTCTGAAATAAAAGACAGTATATATGTTTTTACAATTATTTACATTAATTCTATTAACATAATATAAGGGGGTCCATGTGGACATGGTGGACCCACTTTTTTCGCGCGGCTTGTTTTAATGTTAAATTATGTTTGTCCAAAATTGTATTGCTTAAATATCAGTCGCGCATATTTTTGGGAAAAAAAAAAAATCAAATTTGTTTTCATGCTAATTAGCATAAAGCATTTTGGTGGGCTTTTGCCCTTAAATCATACTGGAGTAACTCTTGTAAATTTTTATTTCAGTAATGTAAATGTATTTATGTTCTCCTATTATAGGCCAAATTTTATGGAAAAAAGGTCATTTGGGAAAGTGTTTTTCATTTTTCGGGGGGGGGGGGAGAGTCAGTTTTGGACCGCCATTTTGAAATGGCACAACAGATTTTTTTTTCCTGTTATGTGGCCGTGTTTATATACTCCAACAAAGACCAGACTTTTGGTTAAAAAAAATCCAACGGCAAAATGGTTTTCAGAGGAGGGGTAACATGAGGCCCCCTCATACAACAACGGGACTGCACAAGGCCTTATACACGGAATTGTTCAAATGTATTATTTTTAGACACCCTATATTTTGCCCGCCTGGTGAAAGCTGAGCCACGATTTAATTCATGAAAGAAGTTGCTTATTCTGGGCCTCAACTCACATTCACAAATATTGTATGATCATAGTGACTCAAAATGTCTTTGTCCCTTAGAGATAAGTAGTAAATTTATTCAAATGTTGGTGTGATTTAGTGCACGTTACATTGTCCTTACTCACATCAGATAAAGTAAGCACAAACACCGCTGAAAGAGGCCATCTTATAACCTGTTAACTGACGAGGGATTTCTCTAAGCTTAAAATGTATATCAAGAAACGAGTACAGTGCCGACAGAAATAGGGCGAAAAGAAAATATGCTTGAGATATGAATAGTTTTTCCGGTATTTTTTTTTATCATGCCTTAAGAAGAACAGTAATAGTTTAGAATGTTATTTTGGTCAGAGCAACCAATCTTGTGTTTGTTATGTGTGTTTTTTTTTTTTTTTTTAATATTTTTCGAGTGACCGTTCTGGCAAGTTGAGATATTAGTCCAGGCTACAGACCATGTGACCTTGTTATATATAATGTTTTTTCAACGGTTTCTAGACCAGTTTTTTTCTGCTGAATCTGAATCCGATGGATATCAGATGAAAGACCTTGAGCATTTTCGAAGAAACGCAAAAATCCAACATAGCTACCAAAACACTAAAGACTCATCTGTTAATTGCTCAAAAGTTGTATTTTTTTTGCCTGTCGAGTCAAAACATCCATTGTGACCAATTAAAATATGATTCATTAACCACCTAATTAAGACATTCTATATGCCCGCCAATACAACAAAGCATATGATATTTGTCTACGTTTGCTCGTAGAATGGTAACTTGGTATATCTACTTTAGCAATCAGTGTGTTGATTGATACCATTATGAATAGCTTTCAATAATTTGATAATCAATCAAATCACTAAACCATTCAAAATGGCTCCAAAATGGCAAATTCAATTACTACATATAACCAAGAGCTGTAATGTATTTGTATATCACTATAACTCATTCAGAGCAGTTAAGATACAAAACATAATCAAGTGATTGATATCTGCAAGATGGCGTCCTAGATGGGCGTTCTATATAGCTGCAAATGTCAGTCAGTAAAGGCCAGTAATTCATTCACTCTGTAGGCTAAATATATATTATTGTGGTTTTTAGTTGGATTATCACTTCCAAAAATCCCAGTAAGGCTATCTCAAGTGTCATCGAGTCGTTATTCATCAAATATCCCAATATGGATGGCAATGGACGCCTAAAACCTACCAAAATAAAAGAGACACACATCTCTAGACTATCAGTGATCGGATTTTTCGTCGCTTAGTAAGTGCCTTTTCCAGCCATATTGGATACCCATCTTGGATGGCATCTTACATGTATCGATTGCTCTGATTACCTAATGATATGTAAACTGACCTGAGTGACTTACACAGACATTGCAGTACAAGGTACATTTATCAATTAGAGCCATTTTAGAGTATTGGAAGCCATCTTGGATGTTATAGTGAAAGAATTTATAATGACATTTTTGAAATATATTTCTTATGGTTTTAATTAATTTCTTGACTGTCAAAACACCAGGATAGATACCAAATTAGCAAATTGCAATTAAAAGTAGATCACGATCAGACACTTTATTGTATTGCCGGCCATATTGAATTGATTGCGTGGTTACATAATCATATGTTAATTGGTCACAATGAATATTTCTACGAGACAGGCTGAAAATTACAACTTTTGATTGAACAACATATGAATGTTTTTTTGTGTGTTTTGGGGTGTGCCATTTTTGATTTTTTGCGTTTCTACAAAAAGCTCAAGGTTTCTCGTCCTGGTATCCACGGAGTCAGCATCAGCAAAAAAACTGTCTAGAAACCGTTTCAAAACATTATAATAGCTAATAAAAACAAGGTTTATTACAAACTCCATCAAGGAAACAGTTGTTTAAAATCAACGCTTGTGTTTATCTGGACATTGTACAATAATGGTACTCTCAAGAGCACGGGGCAACGCACGGGGTCAGAATGATCATCCATTACATGTCATTAACTGAGAAGTTATGCACTGTTGGTGGGCGGTCATCCAACTCAAAAAGTTTTGTTTCTTCTAGCTGCTTAGGAAATGTCAATGAATTTCCTAGTAGGAATATACCCATGTCCTTAAAGGGACATAACAGGCTAAGTTTTTAGATTACATATGTTGATAAATTATTTGAATGATTCTCAATATTGATGAAATTACATAAATTAATTAGGCTAATTAGAAGACAAAAATGAAATCAGGAACCTGATGGGCTCATCCTGTACCAATTATCTCACGGCCATAGTGAAGTTTTCAACCATCTCGCGGCCATTGCTACGTCATGACTATAGCTTGGTTCCCATGATGATTGTCAAACAAAGTAATTTACTTTTGAGTAGCGAACATTCCTAATAGGTTTGTGAGTCGACTTACATCTGCAGTGATTATCTTCCAATAAAGAAATACTACCGATTACAAATAACTTCCTCTTCGGAAGTCCCACATCCCACGTTTTAGGGCTTGGCCAGATAGGCAAAATAGTGTAATTCCAAGATACGCATTGGCACGCGGGGGAATTTCACGTGATTGTATAGCAGGTGGCATTGAGGAACGCTAATACTGAATTGCTCTACGCGGGCATTTCATGCTGAATAGCATTTCCGTTGACATTTAGTCCCGCTTTTTAACACATAGAATACTGACATTTTGTAAACACTTTAAATCATCTAAAATTCTAACCTCCATCGCACAACCTGCTTATTTGTTTGGCAACATGGCTGCTCCCATCAACCCAGCGAGAAAATCAATAAGAAAAAGCGTAAGCGTGATGATCCCTTTAATCTAAAATCACGGAACCAGAGGGCTTTGTACTACCCCTCGATTTTGGAGATTCTTAAAAATAACTTTTGAATAAAAAAGCATAAAAGTCTATTTTCGTAAATACGCGAACCCAAACCACGTCAACGGGTCGCGTTCGGCAGGGGAGTAAGTAAGGCCTCTCAGGTCGTCATAAACCTTACAACAAGTGAGGCCTCAAGATTGGTACATGGTATGTCCGCAACATGCCTACCAAGGGTCAAATTAGAAAATGTGATTTGGGAAATGGAGAGCTAACTGAATGCACTGGGATTGAGTGAATCAGGCCGAGAGGAAATGGAGAATTACATCAGTGAAGACAATCACATGTAATATATGCCGTGGACAGGAAATTCAGCGCGGTGTGGCATTGTTTTTGGACAATTCAGGAACACATCAAAGTGTATATAGGATTAACGATCGCTGGCAGGGGTGCAAGATTTCATTGAATGTAAACCACAGAAATGTATAAGTAAGGCAGACTGTAACTGTTGAAAAGGACAGCAGGAGAGATACATCACAATTGAGCCTGAAGGGAAAGAAAGTAGAAGGCAGTGACCGGTATGCAGCGGAAATGCTTAGACTCTCAAGATGGCGGTGCAGATTTGATTTAGGAGATCTGCAAGCAGAGGTTCTGACCCAGAGGTTGAAGCTGAAGGCCAATATCTTCATTGCAAAAGACCGATTTGGTTTCCGTGACGGGGCGTGACACAAGGGAAGCAATTGGTGCGATGAGAATGCTGAGTGCGCGTAGTCTGTAACATTCTAATGATATGTGTAATTTTGTAGTTTTGAAACGGCCTTTGATAGAGTGAACTGAAAGAAGCTACTGCATATCCTGACCGGACGATTTGAAATATATTGATGGAAACAGACTGATATACAAGTTGCACATGGTAAAGGATGTTGTGTATTAAGGAGTGGTGATGGAAAGTCTAACCTAAAATATTTAGGAAGAGGGTCGTTATGGTGTCGTTGTCTACAGCACCTTCAGCAATATATGATAAGATTGATGTGATGATGAAGCCATGGAGAGAGAGAGCAGGGAAGGGTAGTTACAGGAGGGGAATTATTGAAGATGACCAAGCGATGACTAGTAGTTCTGAGGCAGGTATGCAAAGATTTGGGTGGGATTAGTCTGAGTGAGAAATGTCAGGAGTATGACATAAAAAATACAGGTATTAAAGAGAATAACAAAGTGATGAAGAATCTAGAGGAAGGAAGAAGATGGATAATCTCAACACTCACATCACTGGACAAAAACTTGAACAGGTTGCCAATTCAAATAGCGGACAGTCTGCTCCACAGAAGATATGTGTAAGAAATAGTATGACAAAGGCGCATTCACCCAACAAGAATCGCTACTTACCAAGAACTTTAGTATGGAATTTAAGAAGATTGTGAAGACAGTGGTTTAGAGTGTGGCTTGTATGGAGCGGAGGAAAACATTGGGACGTGCTGAAGGATGATCGGGGCTAGAATCCTTTGAAAGGTGGATTTGGAGGAGAAGATGGGAAAAGTATTGGATAGAAGACCAATGATGAGGCTGGTGTAAATTTGGCTGTGGGGGTTTGAAGAAAGGACACTAATAAGTGTCATAGAGGAAGACGAAAACCTGACGGTATGTGTGAGGACCCGGGATTGATGAGAGATGTGATTGAGGGACATCTGAAGGGAAAGGACCTCGAGGTAGAAGGAAACTGGGAAAGCTGGATGAGCAGAGAAGAGGCGAGCATTCTGGGGGGCTTAAAAGCAGAGCGAGATAGAGGTTTAATGGAGAAGATGTGAGCCGCGGACTTGCATATAACGACAGAGTACTAAGCAAAAGTATTGAATGGAGCTTCTCTTGAACACTGCTCTTTTCTTTTCTTTTTTTTTAATTTTTTTCAGTACTTTGTGACTAACTTCATGTGAATCTACAGACTTATCCTTGACATTTAAACTACTCATTGCAATTTCAAATATTTTGTCTCTTCATCACGTCGGATCACTGATAGCGTCTTTATGGTATGTCACACACCTAATTTTAAGAAAACGCTCACTCATTTATTAGTTAAAAATACACAACCAAATGCTCTCACTTACATAAGTATCATAATACGCTAATATGGATTAATGTACTTATATATTATTATGTACTAGATAATGTAATTATGTACATTTTTTATATATGTATATTATACTACATAGGTATCAAGTTTGGGTAACACATTTTTGTGTGATAGGTTTAACCAACGTAAAGTTGCACATTGCAAACAAAAATACATGTATGAAATTTCTTCATTTGCTCGCAATGATAGCCTAAGGACCATGGAAATCTACAGATATCTTTCACAAAAAAATAAAAATATAAAACATAAAAACCTCAATACGAGGGTATACAGACCTCCAATATGTTTAGTTTATTTTGAAGTTCTCTGTAAAAACTTTAACCCTGAGGCCTACGTCTACTCTGAGGAATTTCTATAAGCAATTAACAAACCTCCGGAATGGGACGGTTATCCCTCCCTTGTGGTTTTCCTTACTCATCATCCGATTCCTATAAATTTAGTACCATAGGATACTAAGTTTCTTCTTTCGCTGGTATGAAAATAAGTACCAACATTTCCATTATTACGGTAACTATGATGCCACAGTTTTTGAAGGAAAGTATGAATACTGGCTACACGGTTGGAAAATTGATTAATTTCAAAACAAATTATCATAGCATTTAAACTGAATAAAACAACTCCGGACTGGTTTATTGTAAAATTATTCTTTTTACCATAAGATCGCTGATTTGGGGGCGCTAATCATTTCAGTGAGGGCTAATAAATATAATCTTACAACAATGCCAAATATATCAATTTTGAAAAAAAGGCGCACTACTTTAATATAAATAATATTAAAATACGCATATTTTTAATAGCCTTTTTTCACTCTAACAGTCTCCAAGCGCTTTTGCCTATTATTATTACGCCGCCATAGGAAATCTTCACATTCTTTCGCTTCATCTAGGTGGCTACCGGCCAAGCGCACATCCATATCAACATATTTTCCAAATGTGTCAGCGTCTCTTTAATTTAACCCCAATCTTTTTTTCTTCCTACAGACAGGTGTCCTCAAGGCTGCCTGACATGTTCGCCATTCAACGGATTCATTACTTGTCAACACCGTTACTTTTCTCTCTTTAACGCAGCGGTATGAAGCATAAGGCTTTGTACGCATGTCCTGTCCGACGGCTATTATTACCCGAAAAGAGGACTGATATCAACAGATGTCTAAGTGAGTGTAGACCGTAAACATTATTATAATAGACTAGTTTAACTCTATGATGACTCAAGTCAAATATGATTTGTATATGTACCACATATGACAAAAACGTAACCAACATATTCCAGAAAATTTCCCTTATCCATAAGTGACAAGACATTTTTGTGGCGTCAAAAATTTAAGCATTTTTTTCCATTTGAGAATAAAGCCAAAAATTGCAAGTTGAAAAAATGGAGTCTTTAAGAAGACAATTCATCAAGAAGAGTATTTCAATTATGTTAATGCAATTGGACTAAACTTGACTAACTTACATATTTTGAATCAAATACTATCTTTAGCACGCCTTATTGTTCAGTGGAACCAAGTCATATTTGTCGGAAAAAACCATAATACACCATTAACACCACCCTCCCACCCAAACCCCTACACCCCAACAGGAAATCGGTACCCACTTACCCACAAAAAAACTAAATTACACGCACATGACCAATAATCTGGCCAAGTTTGAAGCACGTCGTCTCAAAACAGTTTTATCTAAGGTTGTTGGGTAAATTTAATCAACTGTGGACAAGATAGATTGACCAAACTTCGGACAATATTTAAACGCCCGCCAATCAAAGTTCACAGTTCATTATTTTTTCTGTTTTGTACAGTCAGGAAGGGGTATTATTATAGGGGGGGGCGGCGGGATGGGGAGGAGGGAGATGGAGGGGGGCTCGCTGGAGAATTGGAGCGGGAGTGAGTAATGAAACAAATTTTGTAAGAGAAGCGAAGTGGAAGAGGCACCAGGGATATGAAAATGGTATCAATGAGAGCTAGAGGGGCACATATTAACTTTTAAATGCAGATAAAATCGGTGGGAATGTGATATTTTTTTTTTCATTCTTAAACAAAGGGAGGAGGAGAGGGGAACGCGATTTTTGTGTTATCGAAAAAAAAAGGGGTGAATTCCTCCACCCCATATGGCGCAATAATGACCGCTTTACTGTCTGGGTTGTTTACTTGTCTTTCCTATGTTAATTAGGTGTACTTACGGGAGTTAACCCCAAGGGAAACCCCAAATTAGAAAGCTGAGTAAGTACACCGTTTCTGGCCGACAAACACCATGAACATCCGATGGATACCATGTCTGATATTGAGTTGTGGACTCAGGATCGAGGGATAGAATTTACCTCTTCCGTTTCTGTGGCTTTCAATTTATTTGGTTGGTGTAATCTTTCTTTTCTCACTTTTAATTACGATGAGGAGGAAAACGGAAAACAGCAGTTTCCTCTTGCTGACGCCTAGTTTAGACCTGTGTGACATTTAACATGGGCCTAATTGATCACGGGTTTTTTGGCACAGAGCAGTGATCTGCCTACCACGTGAAATTCCACGGGGGTTACCTTGTTTAGAAATGGTTGTAAATATGTATTTCATTGATTAAATTAAGTTGAAAAAGGATTGGTATCCCACAGGAATGCCCGACCGACGCGCCCGAACCTCCCGCGTATAATGAAAAACCCGTCGACTGTTTTGTATTACTTAAGTCACGTCAGGGCCAAGAAGGTGGTGGGAGGGGTGGGTGGTCCCGCTATAACGGGAACGGACAATAATCTCGATGTTTGAACATGTAAGGTATTATGTGCAAAAATGACCAGATTGGGGACACCAAAATTACTCCCTCACTCTTTAGAGTATGTAAAATTGGTTAAATCGAAATTAAAATTTAAAAAGAAAATAAAATGCAACCCAAAGTTTCAGAAATTTATTAGGAACATAAAGATGTCAACACTTCACCACACGGCCAGATTCTAATCAGCGGACTTGAAGCACCTTACAACAACAAAAGTTTCAAATCAGTGGATTCAACTTCAGCACCTCACATCTCCAAAAGTTTCAATTCAACAGGATTTGTAAGCCTATACCCCACGACGGCGTATGACTAGATCTGGGAAACGTATTCTGTGAGTGTGTTACAGTTGTAGTGGCCAAAGGATATTTAGTCTACAGCAAAGTGGATAGAATAATTGTTAATCAAGTTTATTCCAAATTTAATCGGGTGTAATCAGTTTATAAACACCACGTGGAGGTCTAGCAAATTTTATGTTTTGCTATTACGCAAAATCTCAACAAATCGGACTTATCCACGCGTTAAAGAAGGGAATTTTCTTATAGCCTCGACCGCGACAAGTATTAAAAGTTCAGATTCTTACTGTTGAAACGGTAAACCGTCGGCCCGGGTATTGTGCGCATGGCTAATCTGACGTGAAGACTATGTATTCTTTTAAAAAAATGGGAATGTTTGTATTATTACGAGGCACTGTGATAAAAAAAAAAACATTTGCTCATATAAGCAGACACAAATCATCAGAATTAAAGGTACATTTTTTATCCCATCACCTTAATTTTTGTTAATGGTTCACTGTCCTCGTGAAAAGGCTATGATACATATTGCTTAACATTTTTACCAACTGCTCTAAGAGTGATAGAATGAATTTTATGAATTTATTCCAACTTAAAAGTTGTCAGTTTTTGTTACTTTCTGAAAACCTCTTATGTTTGGTTATCTGTTTATTTATTTATTTATTTTTATTTATTTTTTAATTATTTTTTATTTATTTATTGTCATTTTCGCAAACAAAGGTGACGACCAATACTTTTTTACATAATTAGTTACCGACTCGCATATTAACTTTAACATATAGTACGTGATGGTTTTGGTCAAATTGCTAGAAATAGGTCTACTGATTTCTGGAATGCCCTGCATCAATCTCAAATGAGGATACTTCAGTTTCAAGAAAATCAAATTTTATAATTTTTTGCATAGTCATAACACACACACACACACACACACAATATACAATAAGTACACATTAAGACATATGCTTTCAAAATAAACTTCATTCTAGATGAATGCAGACGATTTCTCGATCTGTCGATAAGAGTATACGATTTGTTTTACGAAGATATGTATATTTTACACGATCAAGAGTTTAAAAATCAATTTCCCAATTACAGACATCTTGTATAATAATCATATTGGCATTACAAGATTACAAATGAATGCGTCTCAAAACTCCATACTTTTCACCTTAATAAAGTCTTTCAATAGATTTAAATGCCAGATCTGTCTGCAATGTCTTGAAGCATATTGTCAAGTGATCGGCCACGTAAAATCTACATTTTGCTATTGAAAAAAAAACAGCAATGCTCATATTTGGAAATTGTATTTTCTGAGTGTAGTTTTATTGCATGCAGAATGCTGCGATAGTATCAAAAGACACCAATACTACAAGGGACATCTCCGAGTGTTTGTCTTTTTCTTTTCCTTCCTTTTTAGGGTGGTTAGGGCACCCCTTTACCTTAGTGGTTTGTTGTATTATTGGGGATCGCTTAGTAAATTTAAAAAAAATAACAACAACAAAACAAACAAACAAAATCAGGACTGAATTTCAGTCCAGTAACTCAAAAATAGAATGACTTTCACTTTTTTTAAATACCTTATTTACTAAAATTGATTTTATAACTGCTTAAAATTGAGAACAAATTCCAACATTGGCAAAAAGCCTACACAAGATGTTTTCCCTTTCCCTTCACCCACAGCTCTCTGATATTTCCCCCCAAATGAGCAAAACGACGCTCAACTAATGCCAGCATCCGATCTGAATATTCCTCAGAAACGACGCAGGCCAACAGGCCCATTTGGCACCGACCTCGTTTTAGATTCATCTACACTGTAACGGGAACACATTGCGTGAATGTTCGCAGTGTAACAAAAACCAAAGGATGTTGATAGTGGATAGACATTTTCTTAATGACGTTTATTCAAAATCTAATTAGGTGTAAAACGTTGGAGTAACATACTGACAAAGTTTAATATGGGTCGTCCTTCCAGAAAATTTGAATTCGGTAGAATATTTTCTATCAAGATGAATAATTGTGTGTTTTATTATTATTATTATTATTTTCTTGTAGAATGTCGTGTAGATAATTGTGACCAGTGCTTCACAAGGAACTTTTGTGCCAGATGTAGTCCAGGGTTCTTCTCACATCGTGGTAAATGTTATGAAAGCTGTCCTGAAGGAATGTATGAAGAAAAAAGGACGGGAGACTGCAAACCAATTAGTGAGTATTATTTTCTACATGATTGCGCAAATACAGACTTGTAACATTAGGCCTATTAATAAATAAGGCCAAAAATTGTCTCAGGTTCCTGCTCGCACAGGTGTAAAAAATAACATTTTACTGGATTTCTTTTTTGAAGGTTTTCAAGAGATTTTTAACAAAAAAAAAAAAAACATGCACAGCGAAGCGTCGGAAAAAAAAGTCGTCTAAAATGCAATAGTAATCATCGTAGCGCATGGCCCTTTTTTACTAAAAACGCATAGCGCTTAGGGTTTTGAGCTACAGGAATCTGAAACAAACTCTTTCTTTTTTAGCCTAAACAATACAGGACAAAAGGAAATGGAACAATTAAGTCGCCCAGCCATCAGCCAACTAAGGCAAACAACCGAACAACCAACCCAACCAAACAACCAACTAAAAATACAGCCAACTATCTAAGCAAAGCACCTACACACCCACCACCTACACACCCAACAACGTACACCCACCTACTTACCAATCAGTTATCCACGTACTTACACACTTGTACCCACCCATCTATCCCCTCATCCACCCACCATCCATCCACCCACCTACATAGCCACCCTACCCTCCTACCCAAATCACTCACTCGTTCAAGCACATAACACCATTATTCCATGCACCGCCCATCAATCTACACGATCACAGACTCACCTACCTATCAGCTTAACCTGAATCTGTCAATACACATTATAACTTTCATAGGTTTCAAGCCTAAAAACGTTTATTTTCCAGTCTCTTTCGACGTTCTAAACTCTTTATAAGACTTATGCCTTCCACCGAAAATATGTTTTGGTGACACTTGACAGTCACATAAGGTAACCGTAGGCCTTTCAAAATCGCATTAAAATCACAAAGTGGAACATTTCTCTCAATAAATTCGTTTTGAAATAGTATACAACAGTGATTAGTGCAACAAAGTGGATTTGCCCCAGACTCTTTGGAAACCGTGCAAATTACCAAACAAAGCTTTCTCATCACTCTTAAATCAGCTAGACCTTTCTCTATATCAAAGTTCGGAGCATGGTACATTGTTTGTTAGATCAGAAAGGTGTTTTCTAATCTGTCTTTTCCCAATTCCATCGGATGTTGCTAAGGTTATGTATAGTCCCCCGAGTGTGTCTCATCCTATCTCCCCCATGGTCATGGGGGAGCTAGTTGTAGACAGTATATTCCTGTCCTTACTATCAACAAACCTATAGTCGGCGATTTTTTTTTATGAGTAATTTGTAGTTCTTCCCTGTTTATTCTTAACGCTTTTAGCGTGGCAAATAAATGTAAAACATAAGGTTTTAGAGGTAATTACATTTCCAAAAATGATCAAAAAGATCAGGGATGTTCAAAAGGTCGCTGAACATTGAGTAATGTGTGATGATTCACTGAAATGTAAACTTGATGTAGCTTCAGCGAACATTCGCGTAAATACAAAAACAAAAATTACCATGTCTCCACTTTAAGAGTATACCACTGAACAGGCACAGATCGCAGTCATCGGCAAGTTCCTGCTTCAGAGAACGGCTTAGGCATAGTTTATTATTTCCATGATCAAAAATGGTTAACTCTAAAATGCTCACTAACCCTTTTTTTCTAAAACATCGGGGTTCTTCAGGTACGATGCTTAAATAAGAAGTGTGATATTCCCCACCTGTTTGTAGCGGAATTGGTTAACAGCAAATTGGGAAGTCGGTATTTTTGAAAAGAGAAGTAAACACGCAAAGTTATCCGTGCCTGAATTTTGTTGCAATTGGTCTTCAACTTTCAAATGACACTAAAACTTTCACGCAACTTTTTTTTCCGGATGCATACCGGGGATGCATGCCTGTCATAATGGTGATTGTCCTTATTTATAATCGTTAAGGCGACACAAACAACAAAGAAAGAAAGAAACAACTTACATTTAAAATTGATAATGAGGAAAAAAACAATATTAATATAAGCAGTAATGCTTGCTGTCATAATTATATCTTAAAAGCAAAACAATTAAATTCCGTTTGGAAATTCTAAGAGATGAAGAGAGAAATCCTATTGGGGAGGTGGATTTTTTTTTGTTACAAGCAGCTAAATACCAATGCTTCAAACTCGATGTTGACTACATGCGCTTACTAATGGTCCTTCGCCAGGAACCCAAAGAACTCAAAATAATGATTGATATCGGAATTTTTTTTGTATGGTATCGTTTACAAATAAATTACAAAGTTTGTAAGATAGTTAGAGATGGAACAAAAACCGATACCCAACTCACACTGTTGATTTGGTTAAGACGTGTATTTTATTTTAATATAAATAGGTTATAAAGGCTTTCAATGGAGTCTCAGGCTTAACCAAACTACCGGGAGGCACTTGTATTCAAAGGTGGACATAATGCGTGAAAAAGAAAACGCGTAAAAGGGGTCCCCTTTTCAAACGGGCGATGTACGCGCGTACATTGATTAGGGTGTCAAAACAGCAAAATATGGAAAAAGGGTATGTTTTTTCTTAACCCTGACATTTTGTTGTTCGTGTTTAGGGTATGTAATACTCAAAAGCAGAGATCATAATCATCAAAAATATTGTAAAGCAAAGCAAGATAATAAAGGGTATTAACGACACAATGCATGCATTGCTGTTTAGGGTAGCAAAAACTGACAAAAGTACTTGTCTGGGGTATAGCAAAAACAGACAAAATACTTGTGTAGGGTATGTTTTTTAGTTGGTGGAAATACTTGTTTAAGGTGCATTTTGTAAATCCATGTTCGCGCATCATTATACACCTTTGAAACCCTTGAATACAAGTCCCCTCCCTCCCGGGCTTAATTATTAACCTTAGTAAGTAATCTGATATATTTATATAGAGCTATCTTTAAGCGGACAAGATAGCTCAATCGGGTAAGCGCTCGACTCCAGTGTATGCTCATCCATGCGTATAGGCGTGCGTTCGAGCCCTGTGAGATTCAGCTATCTTGTAATTTCCCTGGACAAGAAATTATTTTTTTTTTTTTTTTTTTTAAAACAGCAAAATATGGAAAAAGGGTATGTTTTTTCTTAACCCTGACATTTTGTTGTTCGTGTTTAGGGTATGTAATACTCAAAAGCAGAGATCATAATCATCAAAAATATTGTAAAGCAAAGCAAGATAATAAAGGGTATTAACGACACAATGCATGCATTGCTGTTTAGGGTAGCAAAAACTGACAAAAGTACTTGTCTAGGTTATAGCAAAAACAGACAAAATACTTGTTAGGGTATGTTTTTTAGTTGGTGGAAAAACTTGTTTAGGGTGCATTTTGTAAATCCATGTTCGCGCATCATTTGAAACCCTTGAATACAAGTCCCCTTCCCCTCCCGGGCTTAATTATTAACCTTAGTAAGTAATCTGATATATTTCTTGCTAACAATCCGCTCCCACTGCGACTAATTTCTTTGGGTTTATACAAGCAAGTAGAGAATGATGGTTATTCTCAAAAAGAGAACAATTTTTCCTTGTCAAAGATGCAATTACCTTGTCTGCAGTGCTTCACACTTACAAGGATACCCTGTATTAAATCAGTTACAACTGCGGGGATGTTGTATTCTGAGTTCATGCCTGACGAAGTGGCATTTCGGGAAGTTGAAATAGGGTTACCTGGCGGAATGCTGCCAAATTGACACACACATAGACCTAATATTTGACAAAACAT
>JAMKCH010004230.1:0-35842 GCA_023653785.1 Ophioderma brevispina
TCATTGGGAAAGCTTTAGCGGCATAAACAATTGAGGAACATTTAAAAATAATTTCCACATCAAATTGAAAATCGAACATCGCTGATTTTGGTATGGATCGAAAGATCGTCTCATAAACTTCAGACAAAACCATATTTCAACGATTTCCGGATAGTGAGTCAAGAAATACGGAGATTTTAGGAGCACTTTACGAGACCGAAAATGACGCCCCTACCAAACTCATCATAGGATAGTAGTCTGAAACTCATCGAAAAACACCGCCTATTGGTATTAAAATGCTCAGAAATAAAACCTCTTTCAACTTAACCGGCCATCTTTGACTCATTCTGATGTACGAACCCACAATTCTCTTTTTCTGTAGTAGTAAAGGGTTGGACATTCACGATATCATCATCCGCATTGGGCTGACATTAACTATTTTCGGAAAAACCAAAGCGGGATGTAATGAGCCGCGAAGGGTTCTTGGCCTCTGACTTAAAATGAAATTGAAATCAATATCATCACCTTATTAGCAGCTGATCTATGTATGGACCAAATTTCAGCTCGGGTGTCTTGTTGGTAAGGACTTTATTGTTATAATTGAATTAGATGTAAAAAGTGAACTGTGGAAGTTAAACCTTAGTTGCAAAGTTCAGGTTTCCTGTGTGTTTCCAATGGGAATTCTTCAAAATTGAATTACATGAAGTAGGGCGTTTTGAAGCAGTTTACTTATAGTAAGACTTAGGGACACCACAATGACACTTTGCCAAACTATTAAGCAAGGGACCCACCTCAAAATATTCAAGCAGAATTGGTTGCAGACGGTCTGACATAGGTTTAGGGGGGTTCAAAGTCATGGTCAAATTGGAATTTTACTTTTTGCGACAATATATATCTATTCCAACGAAGCTGATTAAGTTATAAAGTTGTACACAAGGGTAGTATTAAGATTAGCTATCTCCAGCCAAATTTGTTATCACTTTTACTTTTTGACTTATATGGCCCCAAAAGTATGGTCAGAGTGGTTTTGGAGCCATTTTTGACCCCTGTTATTTTAAATTGGGGCAAGGTGCACTTTTTCTGGTTCACCTATTTGCAATCTGCAGCCAAAGGTTATCCAGAATGCCAAGTTGAAGGATCTGAGGGGTGTAGTCTTTACTTATGGCCCATCTGAATCTTGACGTTCACACCGGACATGTTTTGAGGTGGACCCCCCCTCAAATTTTAATTGCTGTAGCGTGAAAACGAAAGAAGGTACAGAGCTCAATTTTTCAGATTTCAGTTTCTCATGATTATCTTTCAATTACACCAAAAAAGAAGAAATCCACGAGGTGATGGTGTACTCATTTGTTGAATTGGCAGGAATGACCCTACTTGAAAAGAGGCACTCGAATATACCCTCTATGTAATGTAGGTGTATATCAAATTATATGAGGATTCAGCCTACAATGATCTGCCTAAATTATTGACTTGATCTTCATCTTGAAAAAAATGCATACGCAATCAAAATTGGCTTACTGTATTTTGCGAAAAAGAAACGAAACGCCCATTGGATTGCACACTTATTCATATGAATGACGGAATGAAGCGTGTAAACCAATGGGCGTTTCATTCGCCAAAAATACAGTAAGCCAAAATTTAAACATAAACCATGACAACCACCTTAAAATGATATATCTTCCCTTAAGGGATAGGCACATAAGTTACTTGACAATATCCAAATTTTAATTCACTTTGTAATTATGCATAAAGAGCTGTCAAGTTTGCCTTTTGGGATATTGTTTGACCCCATCCTAACATTAGTGCAAAATAATTGCAACGAACATGGTAATAATTGTACTGAAATCTATACGAACATTTTGGCCATATCCTAAGGATTAAAAGATGAATAATTGCCCTAAACTGTGTATTATAGTTTAATTATTAATAATAAGGCAAAGGTTCAAGGTCATCCTGGTGAAATATTTTCAGAAATGCTCCCATTCTTTTTCCAAATTTTTCTTCAATATATCCCCAAAGGGACTTGGAAATATAATACTTGCACTCATTTTCCCATTTGGTCCATTAGAGGTCAAACTGTAACAATGGTCTATATATCATATGGAGTAATAATACTAACCATCGTAATTTAACTTACTAAAATGTCAAATGCAGAGCAATATGCATATTTCGGTTACAGATATGACCTACAAACATTTGAGATTAGTTTTTTTGTCGAAATCGTATCACTCTGAAAAAAAATCCCAGGATAATAATTGCATATGATCCTATAATCCATGAAACTAATAACTGTAGATATGGTAAACTATAACTTTTTAAAAACCACGTCAAACAAATACAAAAGTCAGCTTATATTGAAATAAAGCACATAATAAAAAAAATAGTTATATTTCACCATCAAGTTTGAGTTGGTGTTTTACAATTACTTTAACAGTTACGCAATGTGTTTTTTGTGGGCCGCCACTATCGCTGGCAGGACCACTTATCATATCCTTGTGCGTGTATGTGTGTGTCCACAATTGTTAAGTTTTTTTTTTAATTCACACTCAATTGAAAAGGCTTTAACTTCAATTGCACCAAACTTCTGTCATGGTGCACAATGGATCCGTCATATGTTTGATGAGGTCAAAGGTCAATGTGAGGGTCAGTTGAAAAATGGGCTAAAAATGTAAAATTCATCTAAATTGAAAACTTGAATTTTTCAATTGGGAAAACCAAAAAAAAAAAAAAAAAAAAAAACTCAAACTTTTGTCATAGGTGCACCAGGCGATTCCCTCATATTTTGATGAGTCAAAGGTCACGTGCCAGGGTCAAAGGTCATGGGCGGCCCAAGCCTTTATATTCTTTGATTATAGCGAGCGCGAAAAGCGAGACCGCGAAATTCTAGTTTATCCCTAAAATACACCTGTATCAAGAAAAAGTCTGAGAAACTTCAGGGGCATGCTCTCTGGAAACGCAAAGCTTAGAGCGTTATTCCTCCATTCCAATGCCCATTTATACTTAATGAAGAAACAGGAAGATGTTGCCTAGGCTGCCCTTTGTTATGGAGCTTGTAAGGGACGTCTAGACATGCCTTTGTCCTTCATGAGCTACAAAGGGCTACACAAGGCAGCCCTTAATAACAATACCCAAATACCATAGTTTATCTATGAGATTAGGATTATACACAGTCAAAATACTGTCCTGTACTTCTCCATCAGGATTTTCGTAGATTGTTAAATCCTATGCACGAAAGTGCACACTTTTAATTCGTCCTCAATTTAATAAATTCGAAGGTTTCGGTAGCAGTATACGGCTACATAAACCCCAGGGTTCGGTACCGTATACGGTAAAATAGCCAGGGAGTGTTTCGGTAGCCGTACCGCACCATCATTAAGGACATAGTACAAATAGAAGACAACAATATTCAAGAAAGCGAAAGACGGGGAAGAGTTTTAGGTTATTTTGGTCTTGGGCATTCGACTTCAAACTAAGCAAGGTTATCCTCTCATGAAAACAATATGCAATGGTTCTTTAGACAACAACAACGACACAGTATTAAAATGAAATTGTTTAAATTAATTTTACTCCTACTCTTGTTCCAAAGAATTAGACTTGCACTGTATTTGTAGAATAAACAAAAGTATTGCTTGAAGGTGCATGGTTATCGCTCAAACCACGGCACAAAGTGACAAAGAACTGTGTGGAGTTACTATTTTGCATATCAAAACAGTATTAATTGAGTGAATCGATGGGTAGCGTGATTCATGCAAAGCCTTACTAAATTTGAAGTTATTTTACCTGAAAAAAATAATATTAACGATTATAAAAAATCTATTGAAAGCAGTTTTAATTTGGGGAACATCTCGGTAAATGTTGGATTACTCTATGTGGATATACAAATTGGGCGGCTTCGAAGAAGAAACAAAAAAACACTACAGATATAGTTATATCAGATTTAGCACCCAAGCACGATTATGTATGCTAGTTCTACGGCAACCAAAACTCGCTCTCAAGAATTATCAAGGGAACTATTTAGCGATGAGCGATGACTCATTTTTAAACCCCGTTAAACAAACCTCGCTTTTTTTTTATGATTTCAAATGATGTTATGTGCTTACAGGTGGTGTTAAAGAATGGTTGAATTTTCCTGGGTCCGTTGTAATTACCCAGTACCTGACTCTCAACCATGCCAGCCATCGTGCTTAGGAGGTTCAGCGTAGTGTGGGATGTTCTTATGAGCGATTATTTTATATTTTAGAAATATGTACCAATTACATTGTAATACTCTGCCGTTTTCAAGCAATTAGAAACAAATATCACATATGAAAAAAACACTATAGACCCTAAAGGTGTCCATATGTTCAATTTTTTTTTTTATGTAGGTTGAATTGGTTCCCAAATTTGAGACACTTGTGTCACGAAAAAAAGTCAAGAACAAACCAATACTCTCCTTAACATGTAAAAAACAAGTGTGAAAATCGCCGACGATGCATAGAGCTATGACTAAATCTAATTTAAAAGCTATGGCTGCAGCGCGAGGGAATGAGGATAGCTGAAACATTTTAAACTATTCTTGTTGCCTAAGATTATTAAAACGCATTTTGTGTTGAAAAAAGTTGTTTTGGTGTCAAATTGTGAAAATTCTGAAACCAAAAAAAAAAATTAGACTCCCCTGCCTGTGTGAAAATTAAGGTCGGTATTCTTTTCTCATTCCCCTGCAAAAACATCCTGGGGTCATTCGGAGAAGACAAGCAACCTTGTTATTTCCATTTATTTATTATTTCTTTGATTTGTAGACAGTCATAAAATAAAAATAATTTGGCAGGGAAATAACAACGAGCTAGGAAAAGCAATGTTAGCGGTCAGTGGAGTGTAGTGTTTTACTTTTATTGCGCTTTGTAACCTGCGGATATAAAGACTTTACAAAACCCTTGTATTGTTATAATTGCATTTACTTTAATAAAGAAATCGTTCAAACTAAAAGAGCTCATGGAAATTGTTATGGTTCTCGTTTGCAAGGAACGGTTTTATTTTAAATGGAATACAACAAAATAATTAAGTCGCAACTCATATTTCTAAAGTTTGATATTTCAATTATAACATATGTTTAAAAAGTCGGCATACATTTAAAAAAAAAATAACCTCGTTCAAACAGTCAAATGTTGTAACACATCCTAGGAGAGAGAGGAGTTAGTTGCAACAGCCACAGATTTTCCTGATAAAGCATCTATTGCGTAATTATTTTGGGCACCAAGACGTCCCAAAACACGGGATTATGCTGGATCGCCAAAGTCCGAAACGAAATTGTGATCCTATTCCTAAAATAAAGGACCACTTCAAAATTCCACATTTATAATATCCCACAACTTGCGTAAATATCACAAATTTTGCTTTCTTCAGCGCGGCGATTACTTGGTCGTATATACGTTCGTCACGCATGATTGTGTCCGGCTATATAACCGATCATGTGGACACGCTCCGTAGCCCCCGTATCACGGCTACCTAAACAACAGGGCCCTGTTTTGGTTATATAAGCCGATACGGCTACCGAACCCTGGGGTTAGGTAGCCGTATACGGTACGGAACACTCCCTAATAAATTACGTCATTTCACAGGGAGAATATTAACATGTGTGATTTTTTTTGCACATCAAGTGTCAACATTGAAGTAAATTTCACATTGTGTAACAGGTTAAGGAGCCTAAAATTTCCAGAAAAAGTGGCACCTTTGTCTAGGGGGGGACTTATGGAATTAGGAAACTGGTTATAAAAAGTCTTCACACAAAGCAGATTGTACAACGGGCGTACATCTTTATTAGGTGACTAGGCTCATTAAAGCATGCGCCCTCTTATCCTTGCCGTGCTATGTATCTTTATGATCCAGCACAAGCTTGCTAGCACTATGAGCTAATAAAATCACAATTCCATGGCACAGTTCAATAGCTTCATTCACCATTGTATTGAGGAAGGAAATACATCCCCTGTATGTTAGTATGATTTATGGTACCAGAACATGCATGTGCCCATCCAAGGGTACTGAAACTGAGGCCCTTGATAGATTAGCAGCCTTACCAAATGTGATGAGGGCCCCCCCCGGATATGGTTATGTATGTAATAGGTTGTTGTTGTTAATGGCAATTCCATTTAGTGTTCAGGCCCCCAGAAAACAAAAATGCAAAAATGAGGTCTTCCCCCCCCCAAGAACCAGAATGCCACTTATATATATGTTGCTAAATAATATAACGCACATCCTTGCAAAGCGGCATTGTGGTTCTTGGGGGGGGGGAAGGGTTCATATTTGGAAATTTCAATTACCCATTGAAGCCTGTATTATAATTTTACATAAAACCGACTTTTAGTGAATTTATGTAAAGTGGGATTTTTTTAAAAACCGACAAAAGTTAAACTTTGAACATGTCCCTTTACAATGCGGAATGTTTCAAGTTCATCTGCTCTCATGAAAACTATAGAGGGCGGCCTCCATTCCTTATCCGGCGATGTCCTTTTTAAGTTGGTGCAGGTTTCAAAACAATTAGAGCCATTTTACGTTTTACCCCTGTACAAAACTTCTTCCAATTTTTTACATGTTCCCCATTTTCGATTTTTCTAGACTTTTGACACATTCTTTGACAATTGAGAAGTATAACACAGAAATTGTTTCTTTTGCAATATTTTTGGATCAAAAACCAATTTTCTTGCACTACCGTACATCTTAGGTTGATAGAAATGTTAATTAACAGGCCCTTCTAAGTATTGTCTAATAAAGGGCATGTATGACACCAGTTCTCTGTAACAATTGGACTTTTACTTCTTGAACAAGGCCAATTGATGTTTGCAGCCCATTTTATAACTTAACCTCATATGACCTTTGACCTTGGTATCTGACCCTTGACCAAATCATATGAAGATTCCCAAGGGGTATCTATGATCCAAGTTCTATAGCAAATCATGAATAGCACTTTTACATCTCTAATGAGGCCAATTTGATATTTTTAGCCCATTTTATAACTTGACCTCATATGACGATTGACCTTGGTATCTGACCCTTGACCATATTATCATATGAAGGTTCCGAAGGGGCATCTATAACCCAATTTCTGCAACAATTGGACTTTTAATTCTTGAATCGGAAGCTTTCTTTGAAACCTTTGAAAAACACCGCCATACGAGCACATGGTCAGACAGAATTAAGGACTGGAAGAGTTGCAGGAGCCAACACAAAAATGTGGATGCATTAAGCTGAGTATACTGGCAAGTTATAGAAGTTTACAGCAAAGGATTTAGAGTCAATGTTTAAATGGTTTATATTGTCATATTGATATTGACTAATGGAATATTTATGAGCAAATATCATAGCATATATCACAATATTGTGATATTTTTTGGCCGGGCGTCACCCATCCTTAGCAACATAAGTGAGCTGATGAGCTTAGATAGCATACCACCAGGGGCTGAATAAGTTGATGTGCTTTAAAAACACTATCAGTGATTTGCTAAATCAGAAAATCGAAAATATTATCAAAAAATCAGATTTTTGCAAGTCTGTAACAAGTATACATGTTAACATACCCTCCAATTGCTAAGACTGAAAGCACCCTAATAAGGACAGAATCAGATATTTTAGTCATTACTGTCCGTGCACACACTTACTACATCAAGTAACTGAATGGGGAATCATATCTTTGAACACCGATATTTTCTTCCTTTTCTGTCAATTTTCAGTTGCAAAAATAATTTATGAGAACTTATCTTTCATTTTTAAGCTATTCCTGCAAATTTCAAATATTTTTACTCTTTCGAGTGAATTACTGATAGTGTCTTTAATACACACTATACCGATACCGATATAGTAAACTTATTCAGGGGTACAGTTACTACTAAGGACTCAAATTACTAATTTAAACACATCTGCTTGAAAGGAAAATATAAATCGCTTCTCTTTAAAATTTAAAATCACTACTTCTAATAAATACTGAAAGATATTTACAATAACTAAAAGCAACAGATTACACCCTGGTTTATGTGTGTAACACCTTTTCAGATGAAATTTACAAGACAAAAATAACTTGGTCACTGCTTGCAGAGCCAAGTACAAATATGCTTTAAATTCTTCAAAAAGTGATCCTAACATTTTTACTGACCTATTTATTACAGAAAGTAGGGTCAATTCTCTGCATGGGTATCATGCAAGAGGCATCACCTGAACATACACTTATTGCTATGAATACTCGCAAATTACAAAATACCAAGTACTCTCTTGGTACAAAAATGTTCACCCTGTCAGACTCTAGGCTGGCACAATTTGGTTTTCTCTCACACTAAGTGTATACAACTTCCTTGCATTTCGTATTTAATCCAACTGTTTATCCTTTGAAGTAATGGTGGGTCCATACTTTAATCGGCAGAAATCGTCCGATGCTAGTCTTCTGAACATGCTCTGTGCGCAGGATGCATGAAATGCATCCGTAACGAGCATGTGCAAATGGCAAGCATCTGCAGACATCTGCCATTATATCATGATGGTAGTGATTTGAGCCATGTGATAGTTTTTACTATCACATGGCTTGAAAATAAAACCGGTGATATCATGATATAAAACAAATATTGACTGCCTAAATTCGTGCAATAGTAAAAATATATCATTCGGTCGAATTTTGACTGTTCCATTTCACTCGGCTTCGCCTCGTGAAATAGAAAAGTCAAAATTTGACCTCATGATATATTTTTTACTATCACACTCTCAGGCATTCAATATTTGTATAATGAAGTAAGGACCTACCTTAGAAAACCCACCTTCCCTGTGCAGCCCAATTAAATCCCACCATGCACCGATTCAGAAATTACATAACGAAGTGACACTCCACACATAGAGTCCATCCAAGATAAATTGATTTTGCAAAAGAGGCCAATTTGGGAATCAAACCTCACGATGAAAACTTCGCCGTTGAAGCCATGTGAAATCTTGTTCAATGATCTTTTAAATCCTTTTAGTCTTTGAAAACGTATGCACTTATCCGCAATGTTTGTTAGTTATGAATGAGGGTGGCATGCAGAAACAGTCAAAATTTCAATGGGTTGAATCTATGTATAATGGAAAATGCCACAAGTTTATTACAACCGATGCAAGTCAAATATGGTACAAGTATAGAGGTTAAACCTTCAAGATTTGCCATAAAAAATGTCGGCTTATAAAATGTTTGAAAGATGATTAAAGGAAATAAGTTCGAAATATTACTCGCAAACTGTAGCGATCAAAGGCCAAAGAGAGAAAAACTGGATATGAACTGATGCAGTAAATCCTCTGAAGCTTCACTCATAATTCTGATTTTGACGGGCAAAGTAGCCATCAATGATAGAATGGTTTATTTGCTACACCTATCCTTACGATTGCGCATGTGGGGAAATGTTTGCAGCTTCTACACATACAAATTTCCAATGATTCAACAACCTGGCTGTTTCTCAAATATTCTGATGTCACACAACGCCATTTAATGAGCAGCCCTCAATCAATAGGGCGGGGGGAAACTTTGGTTCTTACCTTGGTGTAAGTATTCATGAGTTATACTAGAATAAAAGGGGACTCTTTACGGATAAAGCTGTACAATCCTTGTAATCTTTGATCCTCTTATAGAAGATTTCATGCTAGGTGGGGGCAACGTCATGTGTCTTAACATACAGAAATTTCACATTACAGTTTTGTAAGTGAACCTCACCATTGTATAAATAAAGAGGGTTTCCTAACCACTAAAGCCAATGATGGATGAGCTGTCACAGGGAGGGGCATTCTACTTTGAAATGAAGATTTATTAAAGTTCCCCAATTTGTCTCTGTGTTCTCTACTTGATAGAGAGCCTGGCAATTGCACGTAGACCCCATCAGGTACCATCGGAAACAAACTTGGGTTTTGAGGGTAGAGCAATAAATGCCTTATTGCAAAACCCTGTGCAATATTGTTGGTTAACAACAGTTTTTTGTTTATATCTTGGAATAAAAATAAAATGGATTTGAGGGCTCAAGGGATCAAAATTTCAGTACGATAATGAGAAAAATACGGCCTTTTTCTGATATCAAAATCGATACTACGTCCAGGTAAATGAAGGGTGGTTCCAAAGGCGATTGGAACAAAACCTTTACGCAGGCTTGACATTGGGGGGGCATTCAGTGAGAGGTTGTGCAACGGATCCATTAGCAAGATGGAGAAAAAGTGGGGGGGGGGGCCAATCAGAAACACTGAAAATGAGCGGCAGATTTAGATCAAAAAAAATTAAAAATGCTGCCAATTTTTCAAACAAGTAAATCCAGGCAAGATTTTCAGAAAGAAATACACATTTTCCGATGCAAGAAGGAAACCAAAGTTCTAGAGAAAAACTTCCAATGGAATTTGACCAGGGCTGCACTGGTGAATGTTGAGCAATCGTCGGCTACACCAACCGGCCCTCAGACGTAACCTATGCGGTCTACCGGCCCGATTGATTGGTATACATGGTTAGATCAACTAAATAACCAATCAGAAACTGTGGTAAAGAAACACCTTAAATGTCAGTACAGATACATGGCAAGTCTATTTTGATTGTTTACTCAACGTTATATCCAGATATATAGTAATGAGCTAATCAGAGATCCTGTAAGAAAAGTGGTAGGACCCCAGGGTCATATTCCCCAAAGATGCAACACATTCTTATCATGTCTAAAGCCCATTCATCAGAGACCTGATTTTGCCCAGAAGATTAGTAACATTTGGCAATTATTGGCAATTGTATACACCTCTCAGATCTCACACACCTCTTATATGGGTATTGGACACACAATAACACATACATTTAGTGCACATCAATATGAGATTTAATCATCCGCTTTGTGAGAACTTACCTTAACGCAAAAACAGCACCATTATTTTTTGAAGAGTGCCCAATTTTCAAAAATTTTGAAAAAATTACACGGTGCGGTGGTAACCTGGCTAGGTAAATATACATGTGGGAATGGTTAAGCTCGAAAATGTCTATGTGTCGCAAAGAAGGGATTTTGTGATTAGAAATACTATCGAGATATCCTATAATAAATTAAACGGCTGCTTGGAAACGGCCTTCCAAGATGAAATAGCCGCCAAATAGCGCCACATGTAAAATATCTACTCATCCATTAGTTGGTTATCGGTTCCGCAAGGTCAAGTTTCTTGGGTTGGCACTATTCACATGAACGGACATTAAACTTAGCATTTCCAGCGCTGACGCTATGTACAATCTGGGATCCCAAGCTCATTGACAAAATCGCTTTTTTTATGATAAATACGCATTTTTGACACATTTCGTTCGCAGGTGGAGTTTCCTAGACAATTACAACATAACTGTGCAAAAAAATCAATTTTGAAAATGGGGGCACTCTTCAAAAAAATGTGTGTTATTGCCTGTAAGATATTTATCTGAATCACAGGAAAAACTAGGAGAATCCAACCTGGCTATACACAGTGGCTTTGTGGGGTGACCAGAGGGTGTATTGGGTCCATCCCACAATGCACCAGTTTGGGAACTTTCACCTCAATAAGTCAAATGATCCCCCCAAAATCTATTCTTAATATAATAAAAACCTTGACTTTACACATTTTAGCCCATAGCTGAGTGCCAGTATTGTGTGGGTCCTGCAAAACTTATCGGAACATGAACATGTTTTTGGTACTATGTAATGACATGTGTTTAGTACAGTACAGTATAGGCAATTGCAATGCATTATGGGATTGGTCAAAAACACCCTCTGGGGCGTGGCACTGGATTAAAGGATGATACCGAGTGGTCAGTGACACAAAGGACGCTAACTACATTTTTTGAAAAATAGAGGATGATTTAACTAAAATAAGTCCATTTTTGCTTGATACCAAATAGTGGCAAATAAATGACCTATCAAAAATCTAATAAATTAATGGTCAGTTGAACCATGGGTTAACTTCCAAGGCAAAAATTAAAAACAAGTACACAAATATTTTAAAATCAGTTTTCTCCAATGATCAAAAATGGAGTTACATCGGTGTGTCCTGACCCCTAGATATGTGTCCCAAAGAAGTTTGTGTGCAAAATAAAAACATGTTGAAAATTAATTGCACAAAATAACAACAATTTGGTTTAATGAAGGGGGCGCAAAATATTCATCAAGTTTTATGTAATAACGCAAAGTCGGCTAAAAAAGTTGCAAGGCTTAGACAAGATTTTACTGGTAATTTCTTCATAACGGGAGTAAAAATTGCATGATATCCACAAGGACGATAGAAATTGATGTCAAATTCATAAACATAGAGCAACAAAATCAGGTTTCATCGCAAACTCAAGATACGGCCGCGGATTTGCACGGGTGGCCATCCTAGATATGAGTGTGCGGGGTGGGTAAATTCAGCTATTGCGTTTTTAATGTGAAAATAACGGTGGAAAAGTAGATGGTCAACACCATATTAAAGCAAAATTCTAAAATTCTTCAGAAAAGCGCTTTATTATTGTCCCAAACAAGATGTCTCAAGGATTGCAGGGAGTTGTGTAGTGTCACCGGAACCGTACAAAAATGCGTGTATCCCTATGGGCAGAGTCAATTAGTGTGCCGCTCCCTTATAAGAGACGCTTATGACGGACGTGCTCGGTGGTAGATACTACTAAATACCTGCCCATAATATTGATTTTTGGGAGGGTTATGATTGGTATTCCGGGGGTTAAAAAGCTGTGCCGTGAGTTTCAAATAAATGAAACTTCAAGATTTAATGTAGATTTGAGCAAGCAGAGTTTTAGTGCAAAATTATCAAAATGTACACCAATGCTTGTATAAGACCCAAGCTATCAGTACGACAGTAGGCTGGATAGGATAGTAGATCTTGAGGCTATATGTATGAGTTTACGATCGCCCGTGTCAGTAATATAACCTGTTTTCTAATGTTTTTCCGGTTATTGGTTCTTATAATGTACCCAATCAAATTACAAAGGTTGTATAAAAAAAAACTCCGTGTAAAAAAAGCAACAAATTCCAACGACAAGTTGATTTCGGTGGTGGTGGTGGTGGGGGGGGGGGGTGCAACAAACAGCAGTGCAGAAGGCCATAGGGCCTATATGCACTTACGTGTTAAAATAATAATGATGCGGTTCCAGTCGCCCATAAACATATTATGACACAATTAAAAGTAGGAGGGCCACTTCAGAACTTTTTCCTAAATAGAACCTTACTAAAAAATGGTTCTAAGTAGAAATAAAATGGGAAATTTTCGTTAGTGCATGCAGCTCATTATGTCACCTAGGCCCTTGAAACATGTAGGTTTACGAAAGAACCCTGGTCTGGTTTAGAAGCAGGATAAAACAGAGATTCTGTAGTCGCGTTTTAAATAAGGGGTCTTTCTCGAGAGGAAGTTTTCTGCCTTTTTAAGTCGTATTACGACGGACCGGGCCCGAACCGAACACCCGGTCCCTTGTTATTGAAGGGGAAAAACCCAGACATGAAAATAATGAAGCAGGGCGCTGCGGCTGGCAGTGTTGTCTGTTATTGCGCGCAATGCGTGGCATAGGTAACCACGCAGATACGCATTGGGAAACTTTTTTCATTAAAAGTGAATTTGTGGTTGTTTGGTTGCCTTAATGGGCCAAATAATAGGGCTTATATCATTACTTTAAGAGAGACCTAAAACTTTTGTATATTGCTAACACGCGATATTATCAAACTCAACTTGGAGGACAGACATTGAGTGAAATCTGTTAAAATATAGCTCATTTGAGTGTATTTTTTTTGCACATCGATGTTCTTATATCAAGAAAACTTACGACAATCTAAACGTCAAATTTTTTTTAAAAATATCCCTTTTTAATGAATGCTACTCTTTTTAAATAGCAGCATTTTTTGGTACCAGTAAACTCTTCAGATATTAGAGTGTATGTCATTTTGTTTGTAAAGACGATTTATTCATCATCTCTTTATAAATTCATCACAAACTATTGAGCTGCACCAGGAAAACCCGATAGGCGGTTACTTACAGGACGAATTCCGGAAGATTTCAGAAACTGATAACGATTTTTAAGCAATTGTAATAAGCAAACTATAAGAGCAATTGCATTCAAATTTGGCCAGGTTATTAAAACAATATGTAGAAATTACAGATGAATAAATAGTTTTAAAACTCTCGTCACTTTTGGTGTTCTAAGGGGGCGCACCACTAATTCATACAACTTTCTTCCCTTGTTTTATGTAATAACGCAAGTCGGCTTGGCGTAAAAAAAGTGCAAGGATTAGACAAGATTCTAATGGTCATTTCTTCATAACGGGAGCTACAAATTGCATTATATCCACAGGGAAGATAGGAAATTGATGTCAAAACATGAATAAAATGAGAAAAAAATCAGGTTTCATCGCGAACCCAAGATACGGCCGCGGACGTGCACGGGTGGGGCCAATTCATAGATATGAGTGATGCGGGTTGGTCGGTAGGTGTTGCTGGGTAGGTGGGAAATTCAGGCTATTGCGTTTTTAATGTGAAAAATACACGTGATGAAAATAGATTGGTCAACACCAATATTCAAGCAAAAAATTCTAAATCTTACAGAAAAAAAGCTGCTTATTTTATACCAAACACGAGCTGTCTCAGCTATTGCAGGGGTTGTGTGTAGGGTCACCTGGAACACGCTTACAAAAATGGAGTTGATTCCTATGGGAGAGTCAGTGTGGTTGCGCTCCCTCAAAGTTAATTTTACAATGACGTATCTATGTTTAATGCAGTTAAAGCACAAGAAAATTTTAATTCCACACTTGGGGGGAGGCAGATTGATGGGGGGTGAAAATTGGATGTTTCAGCACACCCCCTCAAGTCTCAAGTGCAAACCCATGAAAATTATGCTTAGAAAGCCGACGTAAGCACTGCTCAAAAAAAAAATAATACACTCGAAAGCAGCAAGGTCTACAAAATTTATTGATCATCAGATAAGTGTTCCATATAGGACTAAAACACAGCGAGTCAGTATGAAGCTAGTTAAGGAGGAGTCATTATTTACGCCC
Source organism: Ophioderma brevispina (assembly GCA_023653785.1). Classification (NCBI taxonomy): domain Eukaryota; kingdom Metazoa; phylum Echinodermata; class Ophiuroidea; order Amphilepidida; family Ophiodermatidae; genus Ophioderma; species Ophioderma brevispina. The sequence continues at coordinate 14,967 of JAMKCH010004230.1, forward strand.
AGGGGGGATGGAGGATTTGAGGGGAACCGCGAAAAAATTTTGTGAAGAGAGGGGGAACGGTTGAACATTTTCATCACGAGGAGAGAGGGGAAACATGTGAACTTTTAAATGGGGAAATAAGAATGATCAAAGAAAGGAGTGATGAAATTTTTGATGAAGGAAGCGGAGGGGGAACACAACATTTGTTGCCGAAAAAAAAAGCTGAAACCTCCATTCCCCCCCCCTCCGGCATTAAGAGAATGACTGCTCCTTAGTTCTGAGATTGAATACATTATTTTTCGGCATCAAAAGCTTCCGAATGGTGCAATATCGCTGTGCGATCAACTCTTACTGCCCACCAATGACACAATACGCAAACATTATTGGGCATTTGGTCATATAACTCATCAAAGGCATAATATTTTTAGTTTTTGAAGCCATTGGAAAACTAATTTGGTCAAGTCAGCTTCTTGCTAACAAAAATATTGGCGGGTTTTTTTTTTAATTTGTAGATAACAGAAAATATTGCCCTCGCCAAGAAAATATCAGACCTCATCTTAGACTCGCCCGATATTTATCTAGGCTCAGGCGATATTGTTGTTATACAACCCTCGGCATACAATTTTTCTCTAAATATTTAAAATTGGGCCACAACGGTTTAACAACAGTTCAATAAAAAGTTTAATATCAATAGAAATATAAAAATATATACTTTGCATATATATAACGTCTACAAGGTTAGTTTTACGATAGATACATGTTAGAAAGACGACCGACTCTGCGGCCTGAATATGAGGTTAACATATTGGTTTAAAATAAGAAAAAAAAAATGCTGCACATTTATACTAAATATTCCTTCAAAAGTTTAGTTTTAGTTTCATACAAACATGATCAGCCTAGGTGTTAAATCTGATTAAATAAAAGTGTAAAGACCCTATCTAAAATACAGAAACAGTGGTCCAAATTTGTGATAGCATTCACATGTAACTGCCACCAAAGAGTATTGGAAAAGGCAACAGTTAATCTTGGGTGTTAATAAATCAGCTCTTGCAGTGGCTTTAAACCAGAGATAATTTCCAAAACAATATGCTAAAGATTCCAAGCGTTTGAAATTCATTTTTGTGACAAAACCTGATAAAAACCAATAATAAAAATGGCAACACAATTTGCCATATGATCTATTCCCACTTTCAACCATGTGCAAAATCTTCTGAAATTTTCCATACAGCACACATAATGTATCTTAATAAACTGTTTAAAAAAATCTTATGATCTCTATGAAAGATTTGAGTAGAGGTGCTATAAATGCAAAAACCTTGATCTTTTCACCAGGTCTCTTTCTACTTTGTTGTGTATTACACAATTGCTGAGGTATATAACACAATTTAGTACCTGCGCCTCTACAAGAGGACAGGACTTATTTGTTTTTTGCTCTAACTATATAAAACAAAATTAGATTTATTTTTCTCAAAAGGAAATGGAGTAGGATTCGATCCCTTCAACCGCTGTATCAATGGCCTTTCGATCTCCCCACTACACCAGGAGGGATGCCTATGGAGGTGGCCCGACTTTTAATTCCTACATCAGCATTACGAATAAAGTTGATACAGTACAATAGAGGCACACTCAAGATTTGTTTTCAAGAGGTAAAGGGTGAATTAATATTGTGTGTATTCACAATTCAACACATTCGGGGAGGAGACTGGGTTGGATCTTTTGAGGCCTAGATGCCCAGGATCATGCCCTGATTTTTTTTTTTTTCACATTTTACAGGGTTAATAATTCTTGCATGTCTCTACTTATTCAGATGTCCAAAATGGATCACCACGGCTTAAAATGAAAATAAAAACATTAAAAGACTATGATGGGAGTCAAACAAGCTAGGATACAATGACACAATATTCATGGCTGTTTAAAGTGCACCACTCTTCTTCACAAAAAAAGTCTGAAAATACAAAATCAATGTGAAAAATAGTCATCTATACAGTATTTTGAAAAACAAAAAACTTTTACAATCAAATCTGTTGTGAGCAGACAGAGGGTGTTTCAAGGTTTTTCTGTATACCAAGATCATTAATATATTGGGGAATCGTTGCCTAGCGGTTAGGGTGCTTGCCTGGGTACAAATTTACCCAAAAAAATCTGGGTTCTAATCCCGGTGGGGGTCACCTGCTGATTTATTCTGGTCCTCAATTCTGGATTTGATCTGTATACGAACGATTGATTAAAATACAAAAAAAAGAAAAAAAAAAAATACCGCTCTCCTCCATGCTCACTGGAATGGGCAAATGAATCGTGAAAGCACCTCGTCCTTCAAGGGGACGTTAAGCAGTCGGTCCCCATGTCACCGAGAGTCACAACTGTAACTGTACATCGCAGTCCAGTGTCGAATAAGATAGTGTAAACCTCGACTGTTCCCAATCTGCCTCCAGTCTCAAAGTGGGCCATGTTTTAGAGTTGGGTCCGTATCATGGATACCGCAGCCCAATCAGCTTACTCAGTTGAATAAATTCTACGCCACCACAAGCCATTACCAATGACGTTGGATAGCCTAAGAGAAGACAATCTAAAATAATCAGATAAAGAATTTGCCCTTCACTTGAAAATACCAGATATCTATCTATTTCTCACCGCCATTGGGCTTGCCACTCAATTTTGGGACATGCCATGGGTGGTACGCGATGCAAAAAACTTGTGACAACCCAATGGGCATGACATATATAACACAGCATTTTCCAGTCTCCATACCTGTTACTTTGAGAACCCTGTGTATTATGTGGACGAATGTGGTAGAAAATCGTACACATCTTGGTGGGTTGATGGTATTCAATTTTCTAGTAATGAATTTGCCAGAAAATGCTATCATTTTTTTTTTTCTTGGAGAGATTTGGTCAGCTGGTATTGCTCACCTCATACATGGAATACTCCATTTAACTACATCCCCTGAGCGAGTTGTTTTTTCTTCTAGTGAATAATACACTTCATGTATAAATATTATAACTTTCAGAAAATACCAATACAAAACCCTTTGTACCCTTTGACATGATGATTATTATGGCATCTTATGTCCTTAGGTGTGTTTCTATTGGACCTATTTTCCGGTTTACACCAGAAAAGGATTAATTTGGCCCAATAGAAACAGACGTCCTACTGCATTTTCTTGCTTATGACGATGAAATTTCCACCTGTATTTATCCTTGTTTTGGAAGGATAATGCCGATAATACATTATCCGGTTAACGCCAATAGAACACAGATTGCACAATACCGTCTAAAGACCGAAAATTGACGCCATGTGATCTCAGTAATTGACCCCCGTCCCCGTTTTTTTTAATGCGCCGCGATGTTGCGTTAGTAACCAGGGGTAGCACCGCATCTTTGTCACATCACGATTCTCTGTCGCCGTCTACTTTTTTTGGGTGCACGATTAAATGTCTCTTAATATACCTCCTGATCTTTTTGTGCTATACGACGTGTGGCCTGGGCTTCCAGGCCGAATCATTTACCGATGATTTAAAACTCAAAATGTTGGCATTAGACTAGACATTCGCTCTTCCCACCACCTTTGATCTGACAGTTCGCAAGGTCACGGCCCGCAGTACAACGGGTTGACCTGTGCAGATGCCTTACTGGTCCAAGTCCAGTCCGTGACGGCCGGTCCATTTTCCGGAAACCGCTGCTTAATAGAAACTTCGCACAATTGTTTATTCTCGGTAAATCAACGGATAAATTTTATATCTGATAAATACCTTCTGTTCAATATAACAATGCTCAGTCTGTAAAAGGGATTTGTTTTAATTGAGAGGCATTAATCTCAAAAAAAAAACATGTTTATCAATCAGGGCACTGACAGTGACAATTTCCTAATTCTTGATTTTTCCGTATTTCACACGTTTTTTTAAATAAGCACATTCAACATGACTTGATATGTCTGTGCATATCAGAAAAGTGGCAACACCTCAGAAACTGCTTCAGAGTGGCTCCTGGCATGTAATCCACTGTGTATGGATTGCTGGTTTATGCCTATGATCCTGGCAACACCTGGCAAGTGGCCACAATAAAACAGTGGTGTGATAATATCAGTAAACTAATTCCGAAATCTGAATGAAAAACATGCCAAATTGGTTCTAAGATCTAACACCAAATTGAAGCTTTTTTTTTTTTACTTTTTATATCATTTTTAATACCCGACTTGTGAAAGCATGACTCCAAATCCGAACTTTCACAAGCAGCCAACGCATGTCACAATATGCCATACAATGTAGTTGAAAATGACGTTGTTTATGTGTGATATCGTTTTTGGTCTGCCAAATCACTGTCACTTCCCTGATTGTTTATGGCTAGCTGCCCCCCTAACAGTCAAACAACCATAGACAAATGAACGGCGCCGCAATCACAGTGACATATTTAACAAACGCATAATGCGAATAAAATTTCACATTTTAATCAAAATCAAAAACCAAAAAACAAGAAAACAATAAAAAAAATAATGGTTAAAATAATAATATACCCAAATTTAAATATATTTTAACTTATCAGCTTAATAACGCCTTTAAATTGTTCATGTAATGTACATATGACAAACATTACCGTGTAAATGACAAATATATCCGGCCAAATATGCCGTTAAGTGAAAAGCTTGTGCAAATTTTCACAATGTGAACACCGCAAAATCTAAAGTTTCACATCACCGTGAAATAACAAATATGTCGTTGCAAATAAGTCACTTGTGGAAACGGCAAATACATGAAATCAGTTACTACAGCTTCGGGCTGAGCAGTTAGATTTTTTTCGACAAATACAAATCAACAGCAATGCCGGCAATTATTAACTTAGGTTTTTTGCATAGTATACGTCTTGAATTAATCTCTCTCTAATTAAACCACTTTGAAGTATTTTGGTGAATATATAGATAAGTATGAAACCCACTGATAAGCCAAATTTCTCAAAAAACGTTTCAAAATGTCAAATACATCAGTACGGATGCAGCCGATGATTAATGTACACAATTATTAACAAGTAATAATTCGTCTTGTGAGTGCAAAACAGGTCGTAAGTACAAGAGCTGCCATTTGTCAGAAATTCCCATCAACATACTATTATGCCCAGTCTTTGGTCAGTGGCTCTTGATAAGGTTCTTCAGGCGACACAGTGGCCTGAAAACCCCATTTCAAAACCAATGACTCAAGGGAACTTCTATTAAGAGCTATCCAAAACATGGCAGTACACAATTTATCTTGGCAGCTATTCACACACGACCGTTTGCACTTACATGATGAATGGTATTGTACTGTCTACTGAATAACGACCATGGAGCTTGGGTATAAGACTAAACCTTAAATTATCCGCAGGTACAAAGAACAACAGGATTTGGTCACTGTAATCCAAAGAGATTTTGGAATACATCAAAAAGAATACATTCCAACTCACAACCTGAAACAATATAACTGTCTGCTTAGGTGAATAACCAATTTAACTTGATATAAATTGAATAAACATGATAGAAGTTTCCAGTACCACTTCAATTGCTTCATAAATCTTGTAAAAATATAAAAATGTCAATTCTTGATGACATAGTCAAAATGTGGATTGAATTGAAGCTATTATGTAGGAAGCCCGTCGTTGTATAAACATAGTGCAATGATCGCAACTAGGATTTGTAGGGCCAACTTGGACCAACTTTTAATTTTTTTTTCTAGTAAAATGCTGTCCCCATATTTTCTTTCTTTTTTCTTGTCCCCCACCCCCAGCAATGGCAGTACAGCTTAGTGAAAATTCTGATACAAACTACACATTACCAACAGTCCTGCACCGTGGTTACATTAATAATAATGAAATGCTTATGCTCATTTTAAAAACAACTTTTTGGGCACCTCAATTCTGGATACGCCGTTTCAGAAAATCCACGGGGTCAGGGTTATATTGGACGTCTGTTATATCCAGCAGCCCCCATCCAGTTTTTTACTGAAGCTGTGCAGGATTATCATCACATACAGACTGCCAATGACTGATAGCGGTCATAGTATTTGGCACAACCACAGCAACCACATTGGGTGGGGCCGAGAAGCAAATCATTGGCCCTTTAGTTTTAACGAATCCAGTTATGAAAATGTACTACATCGACTGTAGTAAGCTACTGTGTGGGGACGGGAAGCACAGCCAAAAAATTCAGGGTTTCCAATTTTTTTGAAAAACACTTTTTGACATTTGGTTTTAAGAAAGGCCAAAATTAAGTCACTATTATGTCATTAGCCAGTGTGTGCATGTTGTTAGCAACAAATTAAGAGATATGATTGGCAATTTTCCTAAATATGTATCTTAACATTGGGCCAGCATTTTTTGTCAGAGCTATAATCCTAACACCCTTCCCTCTCCCAGGAGGAAGGGAAGGGGTTGGGATAGAGCTACATAAGATGGCATATCTTGATTGAAAATCGCACCAGGGGCCCCCAGGGCCCTAGTCCGATGACCAGGTAGGCGAGCCACGAGTCAATGATTTCTTGCCCATATGTGTGTGTTCTTATGAAGACGTCATCACATGATTTGAGACTTAGTGCATACTAGTATTCTTAGCCTTAGTGGTGTGGTATTTTGTGTTATTTTGGCGTGTCGGTTTGTACCTAGGGTTCCGGGAAATCACTTTAGAAAAACCGATTTCCGCGGGCGATTTTTTGGCACTTCTGTCTGTGTTTTAACCCGGCATTTTGGTGTGCCAAATCTGCGCTGCAAAATGTTACAAATCCATGGTTTAATTATGCCACCGAGAAGGGGTCCCCGGTAAACAACCATCTCCCATTTAACATTAGTGTAAATAAATCCGTCTATCGATCAATGTCCAAGAAAATACAAAAAATCAATGCCTATATCCCTGGGCGACCCTTTCAAACAATTCATATTAAGAATCCAAATATACCATAACTTGCATAAGCATGTCAATCTGCACATCAGCACAGCGCTCTGTCCTAGGCAATTTGTTTTAAAAGCTCTTGGTGTTCGCTCCCGATTGAGTATTACAGTAAAGCAACAACCTCACCCCCATATAAATGGATCAAATCCACATTTACCGTAAACAACAGTTCCCATTTATGTTTAATCGCGGGGGGGGGGGGTGCTGACAATTGCAAGTAAACAAGAATAAATAACAGTAATTAAGGTCCTGATTATTTTTTTTTTAAATCATTTTAAATGGACAAACCTAGATTTGAAATGAAAATAAATCACCGTGTGGTTTAATTGCAAACTATAAAAAAGCTCGTACTAAAACAGTTTGGCAGGCCTTGCCTAATGGAGAACCGCTGCCCTGGATCATGGCCACATGCCCTGGTGGCAAAATTTGATACAAAACAATGAATTATTTTGCTATGATTATTTTGCTATGAATTAAATTTTTGGCTAATTACTAATTTATGAATTTGTATTGCAAATTTTTGGCGAATGCGAGACCATACCTGTGGGTGCTAAATTATGTGTGGTCACTGAGCCGTAAAAGTAAAAAAAGATCAGTATCCTTTAATAAAGCTTAAAACTGTCTTGGGGAAAATTCCCAGTGCCGTTTGATGTGTTTTGCAATCAGCTCAGTGGTGGGGAATTCCCAGTGCCGTTCGACTTTTTGCAATCAGCTCAGTGGTGCAGTGTACACCGCGGTGAAGCAAATCAGTCGCTTTCATCTCATCTTGACCCCTGGCACTTGATCATGGACACAGGGAATGGACCAGCTGAGCAAATCATAGCAATTTTCACTAGTCCATCCGCGCATTTTAATTCAACATAGGAATACCACATAAGTAAACCAGACGATTATACACAATTGATGAATGCATCATGTCTGCATTCAAGGCTGAATTAAAAATGCCTTTTCATCTCATCTTTTAAAGGACAAATCCAGATGTGGTCCATCGCCGGTAAATAAAGAGGAATTAGAGCAATTTTTGATATCCTGTTCAACCATTTACCCGATCGCTTGCATGGGGTGGGATTTGACTGACTTTCCGTGATAATTACCGATCACAAAGTGGATTATTCTTACCAATCTTTTGTACTTGATCGTTAAAAAACAGACAATAAGTTTAATGACTTCTCGTAGTTAAATAAGAAATCTGCTGATTTCTCCGCGCAAAGCGGGAAATTCCGCGCATAACACCGCATTTTCCCGCGATCGTGGATTCTCCCGGACCCTAGTTGTACCACTTGACAATATTTTTGTTGCCTTTTTAAACAAGATTAAGTGGCAATATGCACGAAAATGGTTACGACTTATGAGGGCGCTAATTACTACATGCACATCTGGCAGTAGCAGTTTTTGCGTAGTTTACAGGTCAACCCAAGCAATTTTTTTCTGGTTTCATACGTGAGATGAAAGGAACTTCACAGAAAATATGGGGTTTAATTATAACCATCACGTCATAGTTGAAGGAAAATGGGATAATATTTAGGCTTGGATTTTACTCCATTTAGTGGATGAACTCCTGAAATAATGCCTCATCCGGCGAAGATAGACTCAAAGTCACATGAAGAAGTAACGCTGAGTACCCTCCCAAAGAATTATCTGAAGGAAAGGTAGGTCACTCCCCCTATTTTTGTGTACCGGAAGTGGACTTCCATGAAGCTGCTCCTAGTGCCGGTAGGTTAAAAGTCGACGACAGCAGCATATTCAACTGGAGCAATGGCACGAAGTTCAAAAGTTTTGGGCTATTTTTGTGGTTTGGCTTGAAAATTTACAGCATTTATAATAACAAATTTCATTTTTGTCAAATTCCTTAAGACAAAGGAAAGACGGAATGTTATGTTGGGATATTATTGCCGTACACGAAGAGGTATATTAAGCAATACGTGGATGTTGGGTTTCCCTACCAACCGAAATCATTTTTTACTTAAATACCGAAATTCCTATCCTACATGCACCACCACTATGCATCACTCTCCATGGCACGCCTCCTTTTTAGTGCGCCTCATTTAAACTACGCGCACATTGTGGCGAAAAAATTACAAGGCAATCAAGAGTACTCATTACTGGGAAAATTTATGTAAAGCACAACGGTTTTTTCGCACATTTATTATACAGAAAAATGACCGTATGACCCAAAACACAACCATTGAATAATATGGCGCTCTTTATTTTATATCTGCGCGCATTGGTGGGTAAAAGTCGGTCAAGAATTAACATCCGGTCCGGAAAACCCAAATCCACCTAGGGACAGCCACTCCCTTGGTCCACCGGGGCGTCCACACCAAAGAAATAAGTTAACAGGTTCAATAAAGTCGAGGTACAAATTTGGAACAATCGCCGTCCACCCCCGTTCGCTGGGCGAAGGTTTGGAATGCTGCTAACTGGCATCTGGTAGGCAATTAGTTTTAGATAGAAGCGTTACAGATCCTTGGTCCGTACCAAATAGGGGGAGTGTCTAATCTCCTACTGCTTACATACACTAAGGTGAGGAATCTGACAATATATCACTATGAGCTAGTAAATCTCAATAATTCCCCTTGCACAGTCATAGCTTCATTCACCAATGGGTTTAGAAAATACTTCCCCCTGGTTTTTGGGTAATATATATTATACCCAGATCACACAGGTCATTTCATATCAATGTATGTCTACAAGTCACAACCCCCGAACTGTGTTTCTTGGTGATTACTTGTAACTCATAGTGATAGGTGACCCAAATGTAATGTTTTAGCATTCATAATCATTGTTACTGTAAAGTGTAAATTTTTGCGTACATCAATTATTTTTTGCGCACATTCTGAGCTTGCATGCACGAAATTTAAAAACCCCGAAAATGTTTTATTTTGGTGTGGGAGGTCTATGTAGATACTGAAAAGAGCGAATTTAACAACAAGCAACAATTTAAAAATTGCTGACACGCGAAAAAATTCCACCGAATAGTTAATCACTATACATATTGAACGAATAACTTTACTTGTTACTAGTGTTTCAGTAATTTACCATGTTTTTGAGAACATTGAACATAACTACAGTACAATTGGAGGCACTATATACATTCCTCAAACCCAAAGGTTAAGTATTCCTTCTTTTTTGAATCATGCAGTGCTTCAGAGAGGTCTGAGAGCGGTCGAGTCCTTCTTTGTATCGTACCGAACTGGTGGCCCTCCTTCTTGGCCAGAAGCTGTTTGTGTTGGGTCGTGAACGTCGCAAATCCGCCGGGAATGAAAACCCATCAAAGAGATCATCATGTTACGGAAATATTCACATAAATACACAGGGTCATGTTGGTGATAACTTTGCATCTGAAAGGTTTCAAATAAGTAATCTGCAGAGGAAGGGGCGGCAAGAAAACCCATTTTCATCCACAGCAACGTCACCATTGGTTTAACACGTAACAACGAAATCTTGACGAAAATTTCTGAATTTTTTATATGTTTGTCAGAATATTTTCTTATTCATAAACGGAACGAGAACGTATGTGGTCATGGAACACCCATGACCGACCCAATCAAAGCACCCAAATTGATTTATGGTTTGCACTCAAGTACTTCGCTGTAATTTCTTTTTCTTGTGAACATTTTTGGTGAGATGCTATAGAATGAGGCTTGCCCACCACCGCCTGTAATCTGAAAGAATCACATTGACATCACTTTTCAAAACCTTGGCGGTAAAGGTCGTTCTTGAACCAGCGTGTGCCACCTGCTTTCGCAATCCACCGTTTCCTTTACCTCTGCACAGTTACCCTCAACCCCTACGCCCTTCGACCTTGGTATGTATGACCTTTAACCTAACAGAGCAGCAGTCTCTATGGTGCACCTATGACCGAGGTTGTTTTTTTGGGGTAATTGCATATTGAGCAGAGAAGCAGAGGGCAGAACAGCAAAAATCAATATGGACTATTGTTTATCAGAAGGGGCTATTGATTGTTACTAAGTTCTTTTAAGAGTAATTCTAGAGGTTGCTAGGTTTGTTTTAAAAATAATTTTATACAAAGTAAATCATTTTATAAATGACCTCAAGGTAATATGGTAGCACTTGACATTGAGATCGAGGGTTTTTTAATATGACACTACTAATTTTAGGTCCCCAAACCTGATGGAGACCACTATTTTTTTATGAAAAAAAGGGTTAAATGAGTTATTTGGAGGATTTGATAATCCACATACCATAATTTGCGGTGACTGGAATTTGATACTTAATGAAATTTGGATTGTTTGCAACTATGTAAGGATAAATATCCAAGAGCAAGACAAAGGGTTCTAGAGCTTTGTAATACCTGTGAGCCGCTCACAAGATCCCTTGGCGTATCCAAAACCCTAATATTAGAAGGTATACTTGGAGGCAATATGATACGTTTAAAACATAGTCCGTCCTTGATTTTTTCTAATATCTTCCTTGAATTCCCCAAAATTTATTTCAAAATGTGATATAAACCTGTTACTCTGCACTGATCATTCATTGGTTGATGTTGAATTAATTTTACAGATGTGAACGTTGGCCAGGTTTTACTGGAAGTTTACCAACTCTTTGCTTAAAGATAAGCATATGGTGATTTGGTCAGAAAGCAATAAGGGAAGTTATTGAGAGTTATGCTGCAGAAAGCCTGGTTGGCCTGCAACCCATTATCTTATTTCTAATATTAATATAGATTCATGGTGGGGGATACAAGGCGCAAGAATAGAAAATATAAAAAAGCAGCATTCCTTTACAAATTAAGGAACCTGGTTAGAGTATTTGTGAAAGATGATTTTGTTAGAATCAGGGCCACACGAGTTCATTATTCGGTTTATAAAAAGAAGGAAGCATTAAAGCAGGGCAAAACTTATGAATGAGATCAAGTTCTCTACATGATCTAGTATCTCAAGGTAACCATGAAATTGGGTGATGAGCTAACGCAAACAATGAACCTGTAAATTTCCGCAAAGATAAAATGCAGGGAGTTCTAATAAGGTCAAAATCCAGATGTTTGAGCAGGGAGAAGAAACCTTCTATGGGTATTTTCTTATATGGAAAATAATCGCAATTTTTGTCAATAAACCATTAATAACATTATTAACGACGACAATACTCATTTCACATCTCTAAAACTATTCTGATGAAGCAAGGCAGTGTTTAGCAAAAAACTATACTCAAACAGACGTTTGAGAGTACTGATTTGAATACAATTTTTAAAAAGGCTAGGACCCCCATTTTATCTGATTCTCAACATGAGCTCGAAGGACCCATAACATATAAGCTTTTTAAATGTACTTAACATACTAAACTGGGAAATCCCCAGGCGCAGATTTTTCACCTTTGAATTTTTTGAATTTTTTTCATGATCTCTCTTGTTTTTGCTTCGTTTTGAATTTTGCATATAGTATAGTCATTTGTCCCCTACAAAAACAAAATATGTATTATTACACTTCTTCCAAAAGGTGATAAACCACGTCAATATCTTAAGAATTGTGCGCCATTTCTCTTCTTAATGTTACTTATAACTTGGCTTCAGCCTGCTTGCCAATATAATTAAAGGTGTCTTCCATATTATTCATGAAAATCAAAAGGCTTGTCAGGTCGCTATATTGGCAAATATTCGTTTTATGTATGATTTAAGGATTATACAGATAATAACAACATTCCAGTTTAGTTGTTTGAGTGATTTTGAAAAAGCCTTTGGATTCGTTTTCTCAATTTTTTTGTTAAGGTAGTAGATCATTTACTTTGGTCCATCTATTCAACAGTGGATCAGTGTATTTTAGAATCAGCATCTTGGGCCCCAAAAAACAAAAAACAAAAAAAACAAAAACTCCGGTAATCGTGTATTGGTCACTGGTTTTCTCTCTGAGTCCTTTAATGTTGAAAGGGGTTGTAGACAAGCGATGGCTTAGTCCTTATTTATTTCTTTTATGTGCTGAAGTTTGGGTAAAATGATCGCAACCATAACAAGATTAACGGTATTAAAGTTAAAATGATTTGAATATCGCCTGTCGCAATACCAGCGACGATACAGTTTATTTTTAAATGGCTCTGAAAATCTATGAATAGGCTTTTAAGACATTACCTTATATTGTTTAAATGTCTGGACTCAGGGTTAATGTTGAAGAAAACCCAATGCAGTTCTTGGGTAGGGCCCTAAGGACAACCCCTTTGGCAATGTAACAATGAATGTAAATGATTAAAGAGCATGGTTTCTTTAAAACATTGTGGATAGTAGAATTATAAAACGCCCTGGATCACATGGTTCAAAAAAATTATAATAGGTCAGGGGCAGCTAGAAATAAATGCTTCATCATTGAGTCCAGTAGGAATCTTACAGTTTTGGGTAGGGTTACGGTTAATTTAAAGTCCACTATCATATCAATTTACGTTTTATTTATTAAAGGACATAGCCGGATTAAGGAGAGGAGAAGGAGGCCACTCTTATAATCGGTTTATGGTTATATTTCACCATCACTTTTGAGTTGATTTGACAAACTACTTTATCATGTACGCAAGGTGTTTTTTATCCCCAAAATACACTTGTATCAAGAAAAAAATGAGAAAAGTCTGAGAAACTTCAGGGGCACGCTCTCTGGAAAAAGCAAAGCTTAGAGCATGCCTCAATTTCAATGACCATTTATTACTAATATGAAGAAACAGGAAGATGTTGTTGCATAGCTGCCCGTTGTCATGGAGCTTGTAAGTGACGCCTATAGATAGACCTTAATTGTCATTAAGATACATGAGGCTACATGAGGCAGCCCTTTATAACAATACCCAAATACGCTGCTAAGATTTGGATTATATAACAGTCTTCACACCAAGCACACTCTGGAATACAACACAATGGCCCATGACCACGCTATTTATATCATGAGCAAGTTAAGGCTACACTATGAGCTAATATAATTACAATTCCCATGGCGCAGTTCAATAGCTTTCATTCAGCATTGTATTGAGCACATACATCCCTTGTATGATTTATGATACCCAGGAATGCATGGTTAGCTGTTGTTAACATGTGCTCATCCAAGGCTACTGAACTGAGCCCTTGGTAGATTAGCATGCCTTACCACATAGCGATGTGGTATATGGTTTGTATGTAAAAAGTTCATTGTTGTTTTTGGCAATTCTATTTAGTGTTCCGGCCCCCCAGAAAACAAAAAAATGCAAAATGAGGTCTTTCCACCCCAAGAACCAGAACGCCACTCACATATATGTTGCTAAATAATATAGCGCACATCCTTTCAACGCGGCATTTTGGTTCGTGGGGGGGAAGGGTTCAAATATGGAAATTTTAATTACCCATTGAAGCCTGTATTATAACTTTACATAAAACCGACTTTTGGGTAATTTGTGTAAAGTGGGATTTTTTGAAAACCAGCAAAAGGTAAACTTGAGCATGTCGCTTTATTATGCAAAACGTTTCAAGTTCATCCGTTCTCACGAAACTATAGAGGGCGTCCGTCATTCCTTATCCGGCGATGTCCTTTACCTGATCCTACACATGAGTTCATAAAAGATCTTAATCATAGTATTTATAATTTTATATGGAAAGGTATTGATAAAGTGACAAGGAACCAAATGATGCAAGATTACTGCCAAGGTGGGGTTAGGATGGCTGACGTACAGTCCTACATATATTCATTGAAATCCGCCTGGATTCGCAGATTAGTAAATATGGGTTATACTGAATGGGGTATTTTGGTTTGCAAGATTGTTAATATCAATCGTCTATTGGACTATCACTTAAAATACTTAATACTATGATTCGTTCAGATAAACTAAACCACTTTTGGAAAGATGGGTTTACTGCCTGGGCAAAGGTTACTGAATGTCACTTGCCGGTTAATAGAGTCGAGGTATTGAGTAATGTGTTATGGTATAATGAAAATATCAAAGTTGGTAAAAAACCTTGTATTACAGACATTGGGTCAAAAATGGTGTTGACTTTGTGAATGACTTATAGATCCTAACGGTGATTTTCTGTCGCTAGAAGGTTTTATCAAGAAACTTAATGTGCATACTAACTTTTTAGAGTATGGTGGTGTGATTAATGCCATTAAAAGGCACTTTTATCATATTATTGATAAATCTAATCACCCTGTCCTCAATAGGCCATTTAAACCCTTTAACTTAAGTATTTTATCAAAAGAAAAGAAAGGTTCCAGGAGATTTTATGATATGTTGGTGTCTAAGAAGAATGTGGTGAGAAAGTATGTTTCTAAATGGGAAACCAAACTTGTTTTATCATACGATTACGATAAATGGCAGTCAATTTTTTCTATGCCTTTTAAATGTACTACAAGCATAAAACTCCGTTGGTTTTATGTACCTTCTGTCATGAAGATAATGAAACACTCGTTCATTTATTTTGTACCTGTGGTTTTAGCAGTAAATTCTGGAATGAATTATTTTATTGGATCAATTATTTTATTGGATCAATGTTAAATTGGAAACTAATATCAATTTACTAAGGAAGAACTGCTCTTTGGTATTATTGATGAAGATAAAATGCTTAACTTAATTTTATTGTTGGGTAGATATCATATTTATAAGATGAAGATGATGGAAAAGTGCCCCTCCATAGTAGTATTTAAAAAGGAAATATTTGATTATTATCTGGTGGATAAATTTTCCTATTCATGTAATTATCAACTTGGTACCTTTTATAAAAGATGGGGAATTTACAACCTCCTGTGTACTTGAGTGTTAATGCTACCAACTGTATGTAATCTTAATTAGCTACTCTGTGCTGTGTATGACATTTTTACTATGTATTTAGCTGAATTACTGCTATCTGAACAAATAAAATTTTTCACTCTGTGAAAAAAAAAGGAAAAAGAAAAGCAAAATCGGCTGAATGAGCAGAAAATCAGAATGAGCAGAAAAGCAGAATGGGCAGGCAGAAAGGGCAGCATAGACGTCGATCCGGGGGTATATACACCCCCAATATTTTGATGAGGGGGATAGTCAATACGATCACCCTGCAATCTCAACGCCCGTTTGACCAAAATAACCTCATATTTTACCATAATAGTTTAAAAATGGTAAACCACACGCTCTGCGTGCATTTTGTTCTACTTACAATTACATTTAACAATTTTATGTTCTAAATGGCAATTTTTAGCGCATTTTGCTCGCACATGTACTAGTAACGGATCATGTCAGCAAACCCTATTTCATTAATAAACTTTCATCAACCCCATCCCCCCATGTAAAAAAAGAAATTTACGCCACTGAAGGGCAGGATTAAGGTCAGTTTATACTTCACTGCATTTTAGTGCAGTATTGCAATGCAGCCTACCAAAATCGTTACTGTAATCACTCGCAGTGTGCAGCAACGCAATGCAGTACTGCAACAATATGCCAATTTTACTGCAATCCTTCTCAAGTTTACTGAAACCCATGACCAGCAGTGACCTGGGTTGACCGGCAGTAAATCAATTTGATTTTGGAGTGCAGCGGAAGTGATGGGACATTGCAGTAAAAGTCCGTTCATACTTCCACTGCAATGTAGTGCAGTGCGTTGCATTGCCATGATATACTGCAATGCAGTACTGCAACAAAGTTAAATTTGTTTTAACTTGCATTGCAGTGGGTTGCATGAAGTGGGTTGCATCAAGTTGCAGCAGAAAGTGGTCAATATGTGACTGTGCACATGCATAAGTACAGGCATATAACCCTGCCCAAACACTAACAAAGTCATCTCATTTCCTATTAATACAAACCTTGCTTGTAGGTGTTCAACCTGCACAATACTGCAATGCAGTACTGCAACAAAGTGAAATTTGTTTTAACTTGCCATTGCAGTGGTTGCATCAGGGGTGCATCAAGTTGCAGCAAAATGGTCAATATGTTACTGTGCACATCATAAGTCATGCATATAACCCGCCCACAACTACCAATCATCTCATGTTCCTATTAATTACAAACCTTGCTTGTAAGTGTTCAACCCTGCACTTCAAGTTATCATTCTGAGTTAGCGTCTCATCAATTCCTCTGCTAACTTGCGTATCACATTAGACTGCTCATCAACCTGCAATGATAGATTCAAATGCATTAAAGCCCTCTTTCTCTCCCCTAGAGTTCTTGATCTGAGCTCTGACTCCCTCCACATTCAAATCACATACTGTCTATATGCATCCCATGAGCAAAAACCACTGTAAATAGTAAGTTCGAGCTCACTGAGTCAACATGTTTGTGGTTCCCTGGCCAACTATGAATTTTCAATAGCCTTGTTGACCAAGCGGAATCTGGGGAGCTGTATGGGTAATATACTAAGTCTGATAAGGCATGTGCGCTGATGAACAAGCGGGTGGGGCCCAGCCAGCTAACAAATGATTGTGACAATTTTCCCCTGATGGCAGTGTAATAATAAGAGCAATAGTGCTTTGAATCCTTCGAAAAGGCAAAATTCAAGTCAAACAATAGGGACAATGGTCTTAATAGGTCATCTGGATGATGTGGTTAATTTTGCCACTACACTAAAATGCTGCACCCAATTTTACCCTACAGGACTACTCCATGATTTTGACCTCTGCACCCAAGACCCTTGCTTCAATATAATTATAGGATGCCAATATGAGCCTGATGCTTTCACTGCCACTAAATGCTACACCTAATTTTAACCAAGTGATAACATAGAACCATAATGACCCCTAAATACTTTGACCACACATAGTGAACCACACATTTCCCTCGTTCTGTTGCATACTACACAAGTTGATCTGTACTGGTCTAAAAAAATTAGACATTTTTTTTTTTTTTTTTAAAAATATTTAAACAAAACACAAAACAGACCCTGTGGATACACACATTCTGCCATAAGGTCTTTTCGATTAAATTGGATCATCAAATCACCCGACTTTTTATAAATAGCCACGATATTAAACTTGAATACGATAAAATCAACATCGGACGGGGGGGGGAAAGGACGCAAGCCGATGTTCAATACTTGAGTTGGGATTTTAGAGGGTGCGACGAGACTACTATGGAGTTCTATGGAAAAAAAATCCCTAATGGCATAAATGCCCGATTGATTCATCCAAACCCGCCTTTGATGAATTCCTCCAATTTTTAGCCCCATACGGCAGGGGAAGAAGAAGACATCCTTTTTAAAGGAATTTTTGTTCTGCGAACTTTAGTTCGTAGAAGAAATTTGGAAGAAGAAAAATAGGAGAAAAATGCATTTGAAAATTCAATTTCGGGCCACCATTTTCAAAAATTCCTAGACTGCTTTTGACATTAGTTAATTCAATAGTCCATTCTCATGTATTTGGGTCCTACCACCAAATCACTCCACGAGATCCGAGCTCGTGAACGATACAAACGCACACAGATTACCGCGCTCATGTAACACAACGTGAGACCCGACGTAATTGACAGGGATCGGCTCATATCGCACCACATTTTGCTCAAATTTCCTTTCCAAGGACCCGATTTGTCTAGTTGATCGCATGTTTTAGTGAAATAACATATAGGATCGTGTTTATGGGTTGTGAATTTTCTAACAAACCGTTTTTTTTCGCACAGTTATATGACAGAAAAATGACAATATCAGAGACCTTTACTTAACACTATAGAATCTATATACAGGGTTACGGGTATTTTATATAGAATGCTAATTTTCCAAATTGCCGTACGTGGATGCCCAAATAAATCCGACCTTCCCCCCTGCATCTGACAAGGCTTTTCGAACTAATTCATTTCTTGGTTGCTGTTATAAAAGAATGTCCATTCCCCATCCACTGATCCATCTCTACTTCGTACACTCATCTTCTGTTCTTTGCCAGATCTATTTTAAAATCTCCACTCTGCTCCTCAACTTCTTCACCTCGGATTCATGTTGCTCGGCTTTCCTCTTTGGTATGTTCCACTCCAACTCATCAGACTTATCCTGCACAGTTTTTCTTCATTTACTTGCATGTGTTTCAGTCGGCCAATTCCCTGAAAGTAGATGGACAAGCAGAATTGATAAAAATGATTATCAATGTAACTGACGACCACTTAAAGGTGCGTTTTATAATGAATTCAGCACCTTCTGTTTTTATCATCAATTGTTCCTAGATACCATCAAAAGGTTTATTCACAACAAAATTTGAGTTGATTCCGGTCTGATTCTTGTTTTGTGTTTGTGTTATGAACCAAGTTGCTTATTTCCCATGTCCCATAGCCACTGTGCTGTATTTTCTGTCTGTTTATGGACAGAAATACAAATTGGCAGAATTTTTCTTTATAAACCACCCATTTGCACGTATGGTTGGGTACCATGGATTACTAAGCAATGTTCATATTGCTATAAAAATCTCAACTTTTTTTAGGTAAGTCGGGACAAGGTTGTGGTCACAAAACTACATGGATGCCCCTTTAATAGGTTGGCTGGTTATTTTCTGTACAAAGATACAGATAATCATTTATCATAAGGAGAGTATTGCCGCACTTTGCAATATTATGTTTAATTACGGTAAAGATAGACTTACCGAGGTGTAGGCAACTAAATGTTTTAATGGGGCGTTTTTCCGATCGGTCTTTGGGACCCCCTTGATTTACCGCAAGTAGTATCGATTTTGATATCGATGAAAGGCTGTAGTTTTTCTCATTTTTGTCCTGAATTTGAGCCCGCAAATACCTTGTCTTTCCAAGATAATCACAAAAAAACTGCTGAATTAATGGTTACCCATCAGTAATAGATCCCTATTAAATCTATAGGGCTTTGCAATGTGCTTATGCTTCTACCAGCAAAACCGCAGTTTTGTTCCTCCGACGGTACTTGAAGGGGAGTATGTGCAAGTGCAATCTCTCATAACCAATAGAGACACACTAGACAAAATCGGAACAGCACCTTTAAAGGAAAACCGTTGAGGAGACTGGGGGAAATGGTTCTTTCCAAAATCCTACCCCATGTTCTAATTATTGTCTTACATAGTAGATGTTTTCTTTTCAGATTAAGATAGCGATTGCATAGCAGCTGTTCTCAGCAGAGGAGAGTTAGAGCAAATCCAAGGTGTATGGTGAACTCCCTTCCTGTTTTGGCATGAAAACTTATGAATTCATTCATAATTGTATAGTGCGCACTATGGGTCAAACCATCATTTTGGACAATTAACTTACAAAACACTTTTGACTTTGGATATAAAAAATGGTCATGACTGACCCCCCATAATTTGACCATTCCGCACATTTTGAGTGGTCTCTCAACCTCTAGGTACAACGGTTCTGTAGATACGCAGTAGACGTCGCTCCAAAGGGCCGTGCCCTCCCAAAAGGGGGTGGTCCATTTCAGCATTTTTCAGCGTCAGTGGTGAATTATGTTACCACACCCAATATTGTTTCCTGGACCTTCATTATGATTCCTGAGAGTTTAAGCTCTGACATATATTGTCATTACCAACCACCATGAGCTACTAGAGTAAATTGTTCATTTAATATCATACACCCCTGTCCAACAGTATACAGCACATGACCCCATGTTTCTAAATCACCAATTCCACGTTAGAAGTTCATTGAGTGATTGGTTTAGGGTCGTAGAGTGGAACTTAATGCTTTTGCTGCCCCTCTGCCCACCACCTCACACTGCCCATACTGCCCACCCACCCACCCCACCCTGCCACATCCTGTGGTAATTGTGGGGCCCCAATCTTGCTCAGCACAGAAATGACACTTTTTCGTGACCCAGCATGCCAAGATTGGGTGGGGGGGGGGGCGCATCACTATGGACTGGAGTTATGAAAAATGTCATTAACAGGCTGAGAAGTAACAACAGCCTTGTGTGCTCACATCTATTACATTTATCATGTTAACTGCCAAGTAGATTTCAAAGTTTATCACATTTGAAATCTTCCACATATGGTCTAAATTCAAATACATATAACAATTGCTATCGTTCACTGAAAATTTGATTGTGCTTCTCTTCGTTTAAGGGCCATGGTCCGATCACTATTCAGCCTCGTCCCAGAACCTTAGATTTTATCAGAAGTGGTAAAAATTTA
>JAMKCH010004231.1:0-34935 GCA_023653785.1 Ophioderma brevispina
CCCCAGTCGGGTTCAAACCCGAAGACCTTGAATGTGAGGCAGATGCTCTAACCACTAAGTTACATGTAGGGCTAGATAGGAAGAGTCAACATACTTTAAATGGTACAATGGAGACATGGTTCAATGGAGAATTTTGAGAATGCCACGGTTGACATTTAATTCCATAAAATACACAGGAGGGCAAGCTTACAGGTGTGCATTAAGCTAACAGATAGGCGACATTTAATGGCTTTCAAAGTGTAAGTTTTGGGTTAGTTATTAGATTTGGAATCATGCTAGATCAGTGTGCTGTGACCTAAAAGATAGTAGGGGTGTTGCAGAGGAAGTTTTACCATACACCAAATTGAGCCCTGCACTTTACAAACAATTTCTCCCCGAGCTGTTACTCGGATTGCACACAAATCTGCAATCTAATGTTCCTCACACATAACACACTTTAAGTTAAATGGAAGCACCATTCTTAATTCTTTTCATTTTTTTAAATGAAAATTGAAATGGTTAAAAGTTAGCTTTGGGACCCCTTCCTCATTCGCCCGGACCACTTCCTCATTCCCCGCGACCCCTCCTCATGTCCGCGACCCCTTCCTATTCCCGCGACCCCTTCCTCCTTCCCGCGACCCCGCTCATTCCCCCTGCGACCCCTTTTGGAGTCACGACCCCAAGGTTGGGAAAACGCTGCTTAGAGCAAGAATATATGAATAGCAAATGAAACACTAGCAAAGCGACAAACCAATTTCACTTGACTGTTCCAGATGTAAATTGGAAATCCCCGTAGTACCCTGTACATACGAGGTGGATAGTATGTTTCTTCCACAGAGTAAAACCCAACGGCGCTAACACTAAATGTAGGCATTGTTGATCAAAGAGGTCCAGGAACTCGGCACTTTCGTCGTTCATTTCTTCCCGGATTGTCACTCGACTGGGCGCCGAGCATTAGTAGGTTGAAAGGCATGGATGGCAGAACAGGCTTTCTTGTCAAACGTTTGAAGTAAATAAATTATAAAATAGTTAAATTTTAGAAGTTGATAAAAACAAAACAAGAAACCAAAAACAAAAAACGAAATATTAAAAAAAAAAAAACTTTTTCCTGCAAGGCTCAGAGAGAGAAAGCAAAATAGATCTTTAAAGGGCCACATGGCACAAAAAAATTCAGATATATGAATAGCTTAATGATAAACTCCCACAAATGTGAAAACAATTTGTGTGTTTACATTGGAAAACCAGTTAAAAAAAGCAAGAGGGTGGCAGTCGGTTGCCAATTCCTGCCAGGAAAGGTGAATTAGCCAGGATTAGCATATTTACAATAGCACTATCTGTTAAGCTGATGACTGCTTCAAGTTGGATAAAACAGGATTGCTGGCATTCCTGCCAGCAATCATTGAATTGAGAACTTGTGACCTACAAGGAAAAATACTATTAGTCCTTTTCACTTTTTTACAAAATATATACACCCAAATTGTTTTAATTTTCTGGAAGTGATTTCAGTAAGGGTCTATTTCATTATGTCTGAATATTTGTGTTTATGCATTGTGGCCCTTTAAGATGGGTGCTGGATTGCATTTCTCAGGAACTTTTTTGGGTGAAAAGTCACAAACAAAAATATAATTATATGTGCTCAATATATATATCAAGATACTCTCATTAATTTGTAAATTTTGGTGTTGTCTAGTCATGCAATTAGTGGCTCTTGGCACCCTACTTTTCCTGATAAAACAACAATCTCATGGCATTAAACACCGTAGTCATGACAACTGTGCTCTATATAACTAATATATTAAGTAATGATTACATTGCTTTATCCACCAATCCAATAATAGATTTGCCAGCACAGATTATCGGAATCATCAAAATAGGTCTTCAGGATTCTGTAGCAATCGGCATCTAAAATTTACCATGGAGGGAGCTGAAGCGGAATTTAAAAAAAAAAAGAAATAATCTTATGTTGCAAATCCATTCACACAAATCGGTGGAGGATGATGCTACAATGATGCATGAGATGATGACGATGACAATGATGACAGATGATGATATTTATTACCTTAAAAATTTTTATACCAGAGCTCTATGCATGGGGTAGAGTGGACTGCTTGATCTTGATGATGATGGTGGCGACGGCGGCGACAACGATGACGATGATAAAATATCACAGGAAAGAAAACAGGACACTTAACCTACAAAACGATGAACACATGCAAATACAAAGCTACACATTTAGGACTGGTAAGTGTCCCCTTTTTTTTTCTAATTGGCAACACAACAAAGACATTACCTTCTTCAATCATTAAGAGGCCAAAGTTTCAACTCGGCCAGACCGGCAAGCATTCTCTTGACCCAGGTCATTGGGACGAAAAGAAAAGAAAATCACTGTATAGTCTACTGAGGCCGGTTCTTCAAGGCATCCATCCAAAAACTCGTGGGCTGAAACAAAAGAGATGAAATTCAATGTGGAGGAGGAAAACAATAAGTACTTACATACTTGAATTCCATTTTGAACTTTACATATGATTACAGATGACGGAATTGATGGTGCAGAACAAAGTGGTCACGAAGGAAATCTTAACATTTTAAATCATATTAAAAACCTTAAAGTTACTTATGTCAATGATGTGTCGTTGAGTGAAAACAAGATTCAAAAGTGGGCCTTTTTGTTGAGATTTTAATACATTTTGTTTTACTAGAAATGCACGCCCACTACACATCAAACCAATCACAGTCAGCGCCGTGATGATGATGTGACCTTGACATACGGGCCAATTGGTGCGCCTAAATCGGTTTGTTTCTTTTCTGACTATAACTACTTCCCAACCTAATTTTGAAGCGACACTGGATCAAACAATTTCTGTGCTCCAAAAAAACCCATCACCAATTTGGCCAGTTTCTCCAACTTCTCCAGAATATTTGAAGTAGTGTTTTCAATAAAGTTAAAAGTAGATGCTGGAACATATTAATAAGCAAATTCAAATAGCTCTGAAAGGTATCAATGATTGCTGCCATGTTGGACAATTCAACCTTGCTTGGGACAATGGAAACCTGAGCCGAGACACTAAGCAAGAAAGGAACATCGTAACCATAACTGACTTGCAAAAAAACCAGTATCGGGAGGGAGTCAAGATCAAGCCCAGTTAGTTAAACCAAAAGTTTAAATCAGTTTTTTCCGCACTAAACGGGGGTGGCCGGGTATTAACCACACTCGGCAATAGTGCAGTGCTAGGATTTATTGAAGCAAACGATAATTGACCAGGTGATCTTCTTGAGTGCAGAATTTTTCTAAAAGTCCTGAGTGAGCTTTGAAGTCATGAACCCTACCTGTAACTGCTGACTGGTAAGATAACTACTTACTTGAGTGCTTCGTGTTCATCGGCCATCCCCTGGGGTGGCGGCCCCTTCTGATTTGGTGCCTTCACTAGGTCACTCAACCCTAAAGAAAAATAAGGTATTCAATTTATCTTTTCAGTTATACACAGAATATTCTTGCCTAAAGGCCCCTTTAATTTAGGTTTTGAAATTGAATCTAAAGAAATGGCGCTCTAAAATCTCCTCACCTGTCACAATGCAACAGTTGCCAAATTTACATCATTACGGTCCGTATGCCCAAAAGAGTTAGACCGGGTATAACTTTAGACCGCGTCCTAATGTTATTTTGTCTCCACCAAAAAGCATTTTGCCTTACACTACACAAGGTAGTTTGTATTTTATTTTGAAATTTGAAAAAAAAAAAACATTTAAATCTTCAAATTTTTGTATATTTTTTGTTGTATGGGTTTTTTTTATATTTGTGAGAAAAAAATGTGTCTACAGCTTTACCAATTCTAACTTTAAACCTGGTCTAACTTTTGGTGCAAACGGACCTTAAGCTTTTATCGACTACAAGGAAATATTCACCTCCAATTTTTCAGCTGTCCATTTTACAGCTTCATCAACAGTATCCTGATCATCGGCCCAGGAAACCATCTCACAATATGGGGGGGGGGGCACTAAGGACTTCTTAATTGTCCATGCCTCAATTATTGTTCATTACAGCAGGCAATTGGGTCATACTGCTGATGAAAGCTGTAGTATGGACAGCTGAAAACTTATTGTAGGAAATTATTTCCTTGTATTGAGATCAAAATCTTAAAATTTCATCATTACTTTGTAATTTTATTATCAAATTAAAATCCAAAACATTGTTTTGGATTTGTTTTTGCCTTTCTCTTCAAATTTCCTACAAACCTGTAAGAAAGAGGTGTAATTCTTTGTTTGTCCAAGAGGTTTCAGAGCTTGGTGGGTGATTTTGCACATTCTGTGTTCATCCAACCAGTTTTTATTTACGGAATTCAACAATTTTCTGCTTTCTCCAGACACTGGTTCCTCCTCCAAAATGTGGACCTTTTCCCCAAAGAATTCCCTTTTCCCCAAAAGGGCATCCCCCACACCCCCCCAACGAACCCTTGATTTTTAGATGTGCTAGCACCATGGAAAAACAATTGCTCGCACACAACAATCATGGAAAAATCATGAAAATTGATGCAATGCTGCGGCCCAAGCAATGAGATACCCTTTTCTCACAGATAAAGCAGCACTTTTTGTGTGGCATTTATTAACGAGTTCAATAGTTTAAAGATAGTCACTTAAACTGCTCATTCCAAACTTGAGATGAATCTGATTTTGTTTTTGATGCGAGTTTTCTCAGTAGACAGCTAGCACCATCGTACTGTGATAAATAAAAATTCTGGATCTGGGAATTTGATGACAAAGTTGTGATTTTCACATTTGAAGGCAATCAATTTAGCTATTTCACAATGGAAAAGGCAGCATGATGTGCAAAAAAAAAGATATTTGTTCTGAATTAAGCACGGGCATCCTCAGACAAAGGCTATGATAGTTGAGAGATTACCAACCTTAAGTACAGTAGCTTGCTTGGCCTGTTTCTCCCTTGTCAGCGGCACGGCCTGATTGCTCGGTTGTCTTCTCAAGCGTAGACGCATCTTACGGGCAAAGGGGTCCTTGGCTGTGTGCACAAAAACGTAGTTGTGAATATTCCATTTCCACTTGCATAAGTTTTCTTTAATATTTTTTTACCCTTGAGTTGTACAACCCTAAACATATTAAGACACAACGGCCGGATTCTTACTCACGTTGTAGCCTATACGGCATCTACACCATGTCTACCAAGGCAGCTACTGCACAGTACAACAACTGGGCGATTGCGATGCGTAGCTGCAAGCTAAGGGCTTACAAAGTACAACCAGTATATGTTAAACAGTATGTGGCTACTCTGCTATACTACCACAATGGCTACCCCCTGTAGTTGCCACAGGTGGAGATAAGGTGGATGTTGAGTAGACAGTACCGGAGTAGACACGCAGCTACCCAGTAGCTCCCCGCATTACCAACGGCCATTTTGAGAGTGGATGAAAATTTCATGAAATGAGGGCGCTATACACTCGGGCTCCGTTTAGCATTTTTTGAACGTTTTTTAGGAAATCATTTTACGAAATTCAAATCGGGGATCATCAAAACACCCCCCTATTCCGCACACAGTAAATAAAAAAGCAAATATATCCAAAAATACAAAAAACAAATTGGCCATAGAATACTGCCCGCTGAGAGCCGGTGTAACCACGTAGCTACTCCACTACAGGGGAGACAGCCGCTGAGTGTACGCTATCCGTCTATGTGGCAAAAGTACACGGAATCCTGGCCGGCGAGTGAAACGTCTAGTGGGTAGGTAATTCATGTGTTCTAACTCGGTGGTAGCTGTGTGGTAACCACCACCATGAAATTGGCCGTGTAGTAGTAGTAGTAGTAAATCCAGTTTTCTTCCTTGTCTTTCGGTTTTCTCCCGGGAGCAGGAGTGGCCTGATTTACCTCACACTAACAGCAATCACCCGTACCCCCTCCTTCCACTTTGCCCCATTCAGTGCATCCTCCATCCTCAACCCAACCCTCGTCTCGCGTCCTCTACTTGCTTTTTCTTTCATGCTTCCCCTCCTCGAACCGCAAATCCCCGAACTCAAGGACCCTTTCTAAAACGTGTTAATCATCCTTCCTCAGATTGTGCCCATACCAACGTACCCCATTCGCCTTCACCAATTTTGTCCACCGGCTTCTTCCAAACCCGCACATCTGCATAAGGCCTCAGTCTTCTTTCTTCCTATTCATCAACTCATCAACGCTACAACATTGCTCTCACCATCCCCTTGCTTTTCTTTCTAAAAATCCCCATCTCATTGTCGCTCAGACACCATGTCCCTCGCATCCCATAGAGCATCACTGATCTTCACACACTCTTCTAACCATTCCGTTCATCTTCAAAGGAATCTTTTCTCCCATGTAGCAACTCTTCACATTCCCTACACTTCACCCACTTCTTACACTTTAACTCTAGCTTTCACAGCTGCCTCACATCCCCCACTTACCATTTACCTTGTCCCCCATGTACGAGAACTCCTCTCCTTCATCATCGATCCATCCTCATCAACAAAACAACTTTCACCACTGTTTCCACCATCCCTCCAGCTCCTTTTCCTCACATTTTCTGCAATACAAACTCCACGCTTGGGTCACCCTCTTCATTTTTATGCCTCTCCTATGAATCCATTTCTCACACAACCACACTGATTTGCTTTTAATAATCCTCTTCCCATGCACCATGATCTACTCACTAACAACCTCCCCCTCCACCCTGCTCACCATCACAAATTTCTTCATTTGCTCTCAAATGGTAGTCTAGGATCTTGAAGAATACGATTTTTTTTTTTTACAACACAAAAAATATCATACCATAAAACAGATATACGCCCTAATGCAGTTGCGCTCTTTGCTCTTACCCCCCTTTAACCATACCAACATGTGTCTACCTTACTTACTGACACTTCCCCCCCTCCCCCCACTCACATCACATTTTGTTTTACCTTCAGATCCTTTACCGCAAAAGCCTTCTTCTATTTCCAACACTTTCCTTTTCATCCCTCCAACTTAAATTTATGTAAAACTTGTGGAAATGATTAGGAGGCATGAAGTCACAACAGAAATACCCTTTTAAAATAAACTTCAAATACAGTACATACCAAAGAACTCCTCAATCATCTCTTAAACAACCTGGTTGTTTGTTTTTTCGAAGATACCACTGTGAATACCTCAATTCTTTTCTAGAGGATTGCACAACTACAGCTTTTTCATAGTCAAAACTATTCACACCTTAGTCCTCTGTCCTCCACGCAAACTCTTACAGCAACCAAATTTAAAGTCAACGTATCTTTATTATTCGTGCGAACTCCATAAACCCCCCTCTCTACAGTCAGATTGTTGTAAAGCCTACAAACTTGGTTTGAGCACTCTGACCTTATGTGCAATATTGTTTTGTTTCCCTTATTATTTTTTTATCTGTACCGAACACCATAATTTCCAACACTGACCTGGTCAGGTATACCTACTTACTAGGGTAACTTCCTCCTGAGGTCGTGGTAAAGCGCCAACCGCCTGAGCTGATGGCTGAGAGAGAAGTCGATGTTATAGTACTCGGCACCGCTGCCTTTCTGCTGCGCTATGGGCTTGGGTGGCATCACCAGATCCGAGTTATCTCCGTAAATCAAGCACCTGCAAGTGACAAGATTTATTAGAAAATTATTATTTTTAAATGTGGGGTAGAATTAAAACCACTTATCCGCATGTCATATCATCAATGATGTTGCCAGAAATAAAATACAGCATAAATAGGGCAGATTAAAAATACATGTTCCTCAAACCCTTGTCTTCCCCGCTTTCATAATAACGACATTCAACACCGATCATAAGTTCAGAATTTAAAAAAAGCAAATGACATCTGTCTCACGTCTCAGTTAACACCCTTATGCGCCAACGATCATACCAAATTTCACCCCAAAATCCCATCAAAGCTTGTTGAGAAAGGGACAAATGGTAACTTTTTATGGCACAAATCAATAATGACCTCAAATGAACTCCTATGTGACCTTTTACCTCAAATTTCCTACGGCTTCATAGAGAACTCCCACCTCAAAGATCACTCTCACCCATTCAGATACTGAAAATCCTTCAATTCTTATGATACATTTTGAAATCTTTTAAATGACCTCAAATGACCGCTAGTGACGTATGTGACTACTTTACCACCTTAGACGAAACCCTCTCAAGGGTCAGGTATGCAGTGTCATCAAAATCCATCAAAACACATGAGAGTGGGCATATTGACCTTCTTTACATCGACATACAAACACAATGGAAAAATCCCTAATGTATCCTTCCGCTATATCCAAGGACACCAAAATGTTAACACACTTTACTATGTACTTAGTAGATTTGCAAATAGTGCGACCTCGCATTAAAACTTTTAGGTCTGTACATTCACCGTGGGAGGTAGGAGGAATTATTTTAATGGCCACAGGTAAAACAGTTTATGATACTCATACAATATCTAGTAATGCAGCTAGTAAATAAATGTTGAGCTAAAATACATTATTTCTCATATAAGATAGATGGATGTTTCAATTGAAGTATCAGGATGAAAACTCCAGCATTTATTTCATTAAACGTTGTTATTTGAACATACCTTTGACACTGCAACATATCTCTTATCACATGCATTCTTATATTAATACACACAACAAAACTAAGTTTTTATTTGGTCATCAAAAATGAGCCAACCTTGTATTAAGAGATTAGTGCAAAACGGATTTGACATCTCGGCCAACAATGGCATAAGTCCTTCAATCATTAACTGACCATTGTATAACTGAATGCACTAGTTTCCAGTAAGCCGATTCTGTACAGGCACTTTGTACCATCCTCACAATATGTTTGTAATGGCAACAAAGGCCTAGTGTCTGCATGGCCGGGGATTGAACCCCATATCAATACCACACCCGTCCTAATATGCAAGGATCTCAACATAATTTGAAATCTACTATAACTCTGACCTCTGAGAGATATTTGGGTCGCACACACTTTTAACTCAACTGCCCCACTTCATAATGTACATTGTTTTAATAACAATTTCACATTCATATACAACATACCTTATCAACATCTGTTAGAACCATAATAAAGGCTAGCTAGGTTGTGTGTGAGTTGCCATCTTGACTGTACATCCAGCTTTGTGGTACTTGGTCACTTCAGGTCAAGGCACTTTTATCAAGTTCAACTTAATTCTATTTGTATCCTGGAGTAAAAATGAGAGGTTGTCAGGTCTTGCCAAGACCCAGAGGTTTTTTGGTGTGCTACAGTCCAGCCTGACCTGATAAGTAATTTGCAGTGCTGGCAGCTGAAGTAAATTTGGTGTACCACTTCCACTTAAGTGCCCCAAGCTAAAAAAACTTCCGTAGTGCCCAAGAGGGGGTTCCCTTAGGACCCAACACAGATACCACTTTTCCATGGGAGTTTTGAATCATGGCAACCAATAACACAGTAAATTGGGGTCACGTAAACCACTACCCACAATAAAAATGAAAATCCGACTTTGACCTATGACTATGGCCAATTGGAAAATTGTCCACTCTCCGAAAAAGAAAGATGGTTCGCACATATCGTTCATCCGCAACTCCAATATAAGGTTTTGAACAAAATAATTCATTTAGCTCCCTCTAGAATACCAATTAAAATAATCATTGCAAATATAGGCAAATGTATACCATCTTGTATTTTTCTCAGAACTTCAAAATCAACCTTGGTTTTCTCATAGACTTAACACAGTTAAGAGCACGTAATTAAAATTGATGCTATCAGCATATAAAATGTTATGTTGATTTAAGTATTATTAAAATTAATTAATTGCCTCTAAGTATATATCTAAGCAAATAAATCCCAAGCTTTAATTACTTTAATTTTTTTAATTAGTAAATATCTTGATTTTTTTCACTTCCGTTAGTGCCCCAAAGGTGGGGCTTCCTAGGGACCCAACCAATTTTTTCTAGGAAGCCCGTGGTGATTTTAATTTTTTTAGTATCAGGAGAAGCGTATTCATAAATCAGACAATTAGCAAAAAACTCCTCGAAAAATTTGATTGCTTAACCGAGAATCGCAAAAAACTCAAATGTTGGGTCTATGGAACCCCCCTCTTGGGGCACTTAAGTGTTAATATTATGTTCACCACAAGGAATGGGAACTTTGACAGCACGTAATATTTCGTGGTCCGCATCAGTACAATGGTAAGAAGATGCAAAAAGTACTGGGAACATTATTTCATGGGTGAAGAGTAATGGGCCCGTCAGATGGTTCGCCAATGCAGTTTCTAACACTGTAATGCATAATGCGTCTGTACCACAGTTATTGGTTCCAAAACTTCCCCAACTAACCAGATTAGCAACAAGGAGTAGTCCCCATTTCTGAAAACCCCAAATTTGAACTGACGGGAAGGCCCAATTCTGTGATCATTGTACAAAATTGCAATGACTAAATAACATCTGAAATATTTCGTCGATTACCCACTGAAACATTCACTATCAGGCCGGCTCTTTTCTATGGGGACTTGATCAAGGGAATTACATTGGTAAGTATTATTCCAAAACCATGTTGTTTTTTATAATTCTTAACTGAAGCCGATTTCCTTTCCAATGTTGACTGAAACATATGCATTTCCCTTCTGAGAAGTGAATGCCCAAATACCATAATAACACCACCTAAAAGAGAAATGGTCTCGACCAGTGGCCCCAGGTCACCCCCTGTCGACCTTAGCTCTCCTTAATGCCGTTTGGCTCAAGCCCCACGGACGCTGTACCATCATGCTGTGGGTCGGCCTGGAAGTGGAAGTCACATGGAAGAAAATCAGGCTTCATTCGATGATTTATAAACATAATGTGTTTTGCATAATCATTACACTGAACTGATTTCCTTTACACCAATGTTGACTGAACATATGCATTAACCCCAGTTGAATGAATTATTCATCAACCCAGACTAGGCCACACTCAGCGGAGTGGAGCATGATTTTTGAGCAGTCAACAGAATGCGCCAAAGCAAGACCAGCACTAAAATAAAGTAACATATGTTAATACCTAAAGGTATGAACATAAAATTCTGGGGACATAGATGCTCACTTGACAAACGGAATACTCCTGGGCGAGCGTCACAGCCGGCACCGGATGGGAGACTTTATGTATAGTGAAGTTGAATTAGTGTTGTTTCTGCAAGAGAGCCCTCGCCACGTTCTCTTGGGGAGTTTGTACGTTTCCGTACACCGACGCAAACGTTGTGGGAGCCCTCCACGACATAGCCTCGAAGATTTTCAGCAATGCTGATTCCGCGTGATAGGCCCATGAGGAAGTGAATTACGAACAGAATGGGCTCGAGCTTGGAATCTCCTATCACCGCGTTGAATCAATTAATGACAACGCCTCACTAAGCCATCTAGCAATTGTCGCTTTTGAACGCGGACCCTTGGGGGGAAGCGTGTGTAAGAACAACGAGTCGTTCGACCCTGAGCGGCACTGGTTTTAACATTGATAGTACTAAGGGCCCGAACGGGAACCCCACAGACGATCTTCCCCACAGAGAGTACATGCCAATTCGGGGTAAGATAATTGTTGAGTGTCGGAATGGGATACGCGTTCTTGCCCAGAAATCCGGCCTGAAGAACAACTTGACCCTGTCTCGAGAGAAATCTGACGCTGACATAGAGATATTCTTGATCTCCGATCATCGTCTCCCAGAGGCGAGAGCGTCCAGCAAGACTGTCTTAATGGTGACATGTGTTAGTGATTCCCAGCATTGTTCGAACGGGGGGCTTCACTAAATATTCTAAGACAGTATTAAGGTCCCAGGGAGGGACCGTCCTCCTGGTCGTAGGTCGTGTATTAAACATCCCTCTAGAAGGAGACGTATCGAACCATCGTCATTAATGGTAGATCCGTCCTCGAAACCTCTCTGGATCGCTAAGATAGCGGACTTGTAGTTTCTAACAGTCGAAGTTTCATTCAAGTCCGCTATCAAATCGATTCGGTGAGAAAGTCATCGATCTCGGCTACAGATCCCGAGTCGGAGAACCTCTCGTGCTCACACCAAAAAACCAGCGGAAGTAGGGTCCCAAGACGCTTAGAGTATCCGTCCATGGTGGACTTCCTTCTTCCAGCTGATATTAAGCGAGGCATCCCTCTCAAAGCCATAAGTCTCGGCATCGGTGCCGGATAATGGCCACAGTCAACGCTAGGTGCTCAAGCGACAGACTGGCGCTCCCTCCGTCCGGAAGGGATAAGGTCCGGACGGTTCGGTAGATGCAGCGGCAGAGCCGCTAAGCGATCCATCATTGGCCGAAACCAAAGGTGTTTCGGCCAGAGGGAGCGATGAGTATGACACGGCACGCCTCCCCCCCGATTTTCGAAAACTACTTGAGCAGAAGTCGGAATATGCGTGAAGGCGTAGGCCTTGAACCCCGCCAGTCATCGCGCCAGATGCGTCGACTGCGTACCACCCGGGGTCGTTGATGTCCGGGGTGCATACGAGGGAGCTGGTGACCCGGTTCGAGCGAACAGGTCGAGCTGATGACCATACAATCTCTCGAAGATCCCCCGCACGACATCTCGGTACAGTATCCATTCCGAGGCAGTCATCCTGCCACGAGACTGATCGTCGGCAAGAACGTTGACGGCCTCCGGAATGTGTACTGCGGACATCGGGATGGCCCGGTCCCGACACCACGCTATGATTCGCATGGCGTCGAGGCACCGGGGCCGGGGACCGAGTTCCGCCCTGCTTGTTGATGGTAGGCCCACCACGGTGGAGTTTGGTCCGACGGTACTAGACACTGGAGTTGGTCCCATCGCCTCACGTGACTAGGGTTTCGTTCCACTGCCACACCGCGAGGCGATTGACATTGGCCTGGGCCTCGGTCTGGGACCACGTCCCCGAGACACCCAGATCTAGGGTAAATCCCCCCCCAACCCGACTTCGTCGCGTCCGTCGGTGATGACAACATTGACGATGCCAGGGAAAGAGATTCCCCTGAGGTCCGGTTGGGGCGGTGAGACCACCATGCCAGGTGTTCCCGGATCCCCTGTATTGATAGGGATCAAACGGGAATCTGGGTGCTTGAACGGCCTGTTCTTGCCATCCGAGGTGCATTTGAAGCAATCCTCATGTGACGCGACACTACGGGACCATGTCGACGAGACTGGCCATCAACCTAGAAGGCTAAGCCAGTCTCGAGCGGGTGCCTGCTTAGCATCGCCATGGATGTCGCAGGGTCGCGCCTAACAACGACATCCACCCGCTCGGCGTCGGTTCTCCTGCAATGCCCGAAGCAGTTGCAAGCGTAGCACCCAGATACCTCATGTCTTGAGAGGGGGTAAGGCCCGACTTGTCGAAGTTGACAATGAAGCCCAACCGCTCCTGCACTACCTGGACGGTACGGCTGACCATCTCGGCCGTCGCCTTGGCGACGGTCCGTAGATTAGCCAATCGTCAGAGCAGACAGGCAAGGTTGACCCCTGCCACCTAGGAAGGCGCCCTACCTCCCGGTTCCATCATGAGACCCCTGGGAGAGGTGAAAGAGTCCGACGGGGAGACAAGTCCCTCGTACGACTGGCCCTGGATATGGAATCTGAGCCAGCGCCGGTCGGATGTGGCGACTGGGACGTGTCGGTAGGCTTCTTTCAGATCCAAAGAAGCCGCCCAGCTCCCCTTCATAGGACAGCGCAGGATTCCGACGCGAGGGTTTCCATCCTGAACTTCTCGGCTTGATATACTGATTCAGAGGCTTTAGTTTCGAGATGGGATCGCATCCCCCGGTCTTCTTGGGGGCCAAGAAGTACGTCGCCATAAACCCCTCGGTGAAGGGGGGGTGGGGGTCTACTGGGGAGATTGCACCATTCGCCAAGATGCGCCGATACCGCGTTTCGTCCATAAGAAGTTTATTCTTGTTCCCCCCGGAAGGGGGGTAGGGTCCGGGTGGGAAGTCGGCTGGGGTTTCCGCGGTGAACTCTCAT
This sequence comes from Ophioderma brevispina, assembly GCA_023653785.1. NCBI lineage: Eukaryota > Metazoa > Echinodermata > Ophiuroidea > Amphilepidida > Ophiodermatidae > Ophioderma > Ophioderma brevispina. The sequence continues at coordinate 13,917 of JAMKCH010004231.1, forward strand.
ACGGTACATACCCCTCCCGTTCCCCCACACTCTCGGCCCCCAAGGCGCGGGGAAATGGCTGGACATTCCCGCGCGTAAGAACTCAGGCGGCCGCCCCCCACCGTAGGTGGTAGACCCCTCCCGGAGAGACCCGCGCCCGCCGTGCCCTCAGGACTTAGGCTGCTTCCCCTACCCAGGCGCTGCTTTTTGGAAGGGGGCGAGCTCGGCCTGGCCCCGGCTTCTGTGTAGAAGTGGCCGGAGCAGCGGGCTTCGTTGGTTGCTGAGGGCGGTGCCGGCTGTCGCCTGCTTGGCGGAAACGCTGGAAGAAGAAGAGCGGGCGCTTCTTCTTCTTCTTAGCCGAAAGATCCCCGAGAGGAGATCTTTCGCCTGAGCATCAGTGAGCACCTGCTCCGACTCCACACGCTCCGCCGACGCAATCAGTGAGTCACCGAACGGAGCCTCCGAAGAGGACTCCCGTGACTCGGGCTTGTTCTTGGAGAGTTCGATGCAAGATCGGAACTCAAGGTGTGAAGTGTGAAGCAGGCGTTCTCGCGTCGAAAGAAATCCTCAGGCGACATGCCAAAAGACATTGAAGCCTCTTGTCTGTCCGAGTCACTAGCGAGGCTAGGACAGTCAAAGCATCAGGGGCTTCCGGGGAAACTCCAGACTCCACCACCCTCACCCACCGGGATCTGATGTCGTGGGCGAGGACCCATCGAGAAAGCGCCTATTCTGAATACCAGAGGTCACCGCCAGTCTAGGTCCTCAGCTGTCCCCCCCAGAAGGGGGAAGCAGCCGCCGGAGCACTCTTGCCTGTTGGCAACTTAAATTGCTGCTAGGGTCAAGATCCATGGTCGTAGTCCTCAGGAAGGGTCATATTCCCCCTTCGCAGTTCTCCACGACTTGGCGAAAGTTTTCAATCACCCGGGTACATGAGCGCTTCTGAGTGACCTCCCCGGAGGCTTCCACAGAAGACCACCGTCTGTGGGACGCGACAACGCCTGGACGCGTTCCGGAGGGAGGAGAGGGAACCCAGATGGAGCTGCCCTCCTCCGCCTCGCTCAGGCGCGTCAGACGGCCAGAGACTCGGGCCGCCTGCGCAGCACATGAGGGGTGCACGCGGGAAGAGAATCCACCTCCTCCTGCTCCGAAGCTGCCGCGGGCGTCGAAGGCTGCGAAGGAGTACCACCTAAGTGACTCTCCTCCGTGCCCGAGTCCATCCCGCCCGCGCTGTCCTCCGAAACATCGAAGTCAGCGGGCCGGTAGGAGTCCTGAGAGGAACGGTGCGACAGAACGAGCGGACGAAGGCGGTAGGCCAGGCGTCGCCACCTTGGCGGCGACACCAAGGCCTCCCGCAGGGCCCAAACCAACTGGCATAGGCTGGGCAGAGAAGGAGACAGGAGGATAGGGACTGCACCAGCCCGAACCTGACGAGGGTACAGGGCGAGAAGGTGTGGGGAAAGACCACCCAAACAGTCCAGGCAACGTAAGCCGAAGGGTAGGGGACGGGTAGACCGCCCCGCCCCGGCCACCGGTACCAGGCTTGACCGCCGCAGCTGATGGTACCATGAGGAAGGGGACAAACTGCTGCAGCAGAGTGGCGCAAATGGCCGCTCGAAAGAAAGAGGGTCAGAAGCAGCCCGACAGCACCTGGTGCAAGCGGCTGGGCAGCCGACAGCGGAGGCGCGGAGTGACCCTAGCCTGGAGGGGCTACCCGCAAGCGGAGCCACTCGTCGAAAAAGACCATAACCAGAATAACCAACCCCAGAAGTCCAGCTAGACTGGGGTGGGTAGGCCACGTCCACGGGGATGGACGCAGCGTAAACCTGAGTAGGTGGATGCAGGGGTTACTGTGTCCCTCAGGGGTAGGCCAAGAAGGCGCCCGCAGGAACGCCAGTGCAGGGGCACCAACCGGGTACCACACCATAGGCGGACCGCGCGGAGCAGATGCGGAAGGACCAGCACTAGCAACCGCAGGCAGGCGTACCCGAAAGAGAGGCCTGAGCCGACTAGTCAGCTGGGGCGTCTGCGGAGGCAAGCCCAGCGGAGCGCCACTCGAACGCCAAGCCCCGAAGGGGCCCGGACAGCATGAGGCGTAAGGTTGAGGAGGCACGCCATGATAGCATGGGGCTGGTAATGCGGGGTGCAGTGAGCCGATAGTCCAACACCTTGCGGCGTCCCGCAGAGGGCATTAAGAAGCCAGCGCCCCAGGGTTGCCGAGACATTTACCCCGGAAGTAATGGCTACCGTAGTCGCGGTAGAAGTACCCGAAGACACCGTTACCGCAACCACGTTAGGTGTGGTTAACAACGGCGATGGATCAACCCCGGCGGCCAGGGCACCACCATCACTTCTCACCACCACCGGAAATGTCCGCGGCCGCCAACCCCCCTGGGAGGTTGGCAGCGCAGACCGCGGTAGCCTGCACCGGAGCAGCCCATAGGGCTGAACCAGGCGAACCAGCGGCCGATGATACGCGAAGAGACGGGCCACGACGAAGCCATCCCATCAACATTCGCCGAAGTAGCCGAAGCTACCTCACATTCGGGAGCACCCAGAGCAGCAGCGAGTGCCTTGGACGCACCCCGAACCGGAGCCCGATCACCACCGTCCGTGTTGAACGCAACACAAGCGGCGTACCCATGTTCGATTGTTGCCCACTGAACATCCGTAGTCCGATGAAGGAGACAGAAAGAGCGCCACCGGTCGTTGCGGGGGAACATGCCTGTGTTCGACACATAAAGGATGGGGGTCCCAATCATGAATGGAGGCAGGCGGCAGGCGAACGCAATTGTGCGCCACTGAAACGGGGTTTGTTTTTTGAGCGTGAGGGCTAGATTGGCAATAGCGGCGCATAAAAACCGTGAAGAAAAATAACCAGCGTGCCGTGGAGGTCTCACGGTTGCAAACGTCAAGACACAAAACCAACTCGGTAACTGGTCACGAAGGTTAAAGAAATTTTCAAACACAGTTTTCACATATTTTATTAAGTAACCACAAGGCATATAATTAAAATAATCCGCACACCAGACCACATAAATTGTTAAGCGAGCAAGCCGGATAAAAGCCCCCCCAAAAAAAAAAACTAACCAAACTCACCACGTATAGTCAAAGGCAGTCACAGCAGCAACACGTGCGTCAAAGGCTCGGCCTTTGTTTACCGTGTTTCCCGCTACAAGATCACATGGACCGAATTGGCGGGGGTTCAAAAAGGATACAAACAAGAGCTCTCCGACGGGGTAAAAGTCTCCGTTTATTCAGTCGAATGAGCGTTATAAATCCAGTAGATAATCCAGTATGTATATTCCAGATAGATATGGTATAGAGTAGGAGTAGTCCGTATTGAGACGACAACTAGCCAGTATCAAATCTCAGATAATTTTGGCTGCTATAATGACAGAGACTGCTGGTTGGTTAAACGCTCGTTCTGACTGGGGGCCCAAACGGAATTGATGGAAGAGCTAAGGCGACAGGGTTGGGACATGGGGGCACTGGTCGAGAACATTTCGCTTTTAGGGGGTGTTTATTATGGGATTTGGGGCAGTCCACTTCTCAGAAGGGAAATGCATGATGTTTCAGTTCAAAAAAATTGGTGTAAAGGAATCAGTTCAGTGTAATGATTTGTGAGTTTTTTTATTCGAGCCTACTCCCATTCAAAATGCTACACTTTGATTTTAAACCCATTACAATCTGACACAATTCCTTGATAAATTCCTTGCCTTTCCCCCAAAAAAAATCTAAGAATTACCCTAATCGGTCTATAACTCAAAGCAATATTAGCCACATCCGACTCATCTTGGATCATGTCACATACGGAGAAAAGTCTCCATATTTCTTACTCTAAATCGGTGTGTGAGGAAGTGGATGGCTTGGTAGTGTAGCAGCTTGTTCTTGGTTTCAAAATCAGCATATATCTGGGACACCTGCACAAATTTGTAACATGATCAGGTTATTAGGTTCAATTTACGGCCGACTCAAAGATTTTGAAATATATTTAATATATTTTTTGTGAATTGAAAAATAGGCAACTGAAACTAAAGGGTGTCATGTAAGTAAATGATTAAAATTCCCAAGTTGAGACAATCCGATTTGTCGTTGTAATGCAATAAAATTAGGTTAGTATAACGGTCTGCCATTCGGATTCGTTGTAAAACAAAATTCTGGATCCTGAATTTTCATAACAAAGTTGTGATTTTTTTTTTCTATATGAAGGACTTCGATTCGAGCTTATCTATTTCACAGTGTTGTATTATAGTGCAAGCATATGTTTATGCACAAAACACAATGTGTTTTGAAAATGAGGGCACCCTCATGGGAAATCTCTGAGTCAGCCTTTAAAATCAAATTGAGGATGAAGGCAACTTATTGCTTCAACAAAGAACATAGATCATCCCTGTTTCATAAATCCCTAAATCTCAAAGGAAAATACAGGTGAGTCAAAAAAAAACTTGAACCTGATTGTGTCCGCCCTTTTGAATTGAAATAAATATATATCTAACATATGTGGTATTGCGGAAAGGCTGATTTGATTTTCTTTAATTTGCTGCAAGATCTTTCCAATCGGTTAAATAGAGACCGAGCTACCGTCTTTCGAATCAGAAATTGCAGTGAATAAATAGCCTGATTCTTTTGACACTGATTTCTTCGTGTGGACGTGCCATTTCAATGTGAATCCGATGGACAGGAGCAGAAAACCGATTACTTGATTCAACGACTGTAGATCGGTCGATACCTAAAACGATTTTGTTTTTTTTGTAAATGATCTTTGCAGTAAATAAATCTAATGAACCCAGCTTAGATGTAACCAATAGGTTAGAGATATGTTACTTAAAAATTCAAAATGGCTGACACAATCAGGTCATTTTTTTTTGATACCCTGTATATATTTTTTACACAGTCAGGCAACAATTAAAACCACAATATTGTATTTTTTTAAAATTCACCAGCACCACTTCAGCTAATGTTATGCCAATTATTGCTTACTGTAATTACTCCTGATTGTTGGGATCAAATACGCCAAACTGGTTTTTTTTAATCTTCTGTTTGGGGGAAAATTCTTGAACCGTAAAGGTACAATGAGGAGATTTCCACATTCAGTGTCCCTTTAAAAAAATGAAAGTACTGATTTTGCTCTTTCCATCAAAAAAATATCCCCATCTGAAAGGATAAAGCTGAGACATGTTTCCTTGGACAAAAATTGAATTTCTAATTGTATAGGAGCAATACAAAATTCAGCCTGTTTGTTTTAATTGAAGTATGAGCACAATCAAAATCACCTTGTTCTCTCTTTTTAAGACATTTCTGTAGCCAAATACAAGGTAGGAAAATCTATCGAGTGTCTAATCATATGAAAAATCTTATGACACAATATTTGGGGTGCCCAAAATCCTCGTTGCACCTTGAAATCTCCAACTGTTGTTGCTTCAAACCACATTTCAAAGTTGTTTTTGAATATAAGAAATGACTCTAAAGATGAGATGTGCACTTGATTGTGTCCTAACACTTTCATACGAGAGCATTTCTTTTCAGAAAAGCAAGAAAGAAGAAAAGAACCAAACGACAAAGGCCTTCAGGGATAGACTCCAAGTGGTTATCTGTAGCTATGAAGTGGCTCCAAGTTGACAAGCTTGCCGATACCTGTGGGTATGCCATCAAAGTCTATCTGGTTGCTGCTGATGTGCAGAAGTGTGAGGACTAACCAATTACACAGGGCGGCTGTTTTAGCGACTTGAGTTGTTACGAAGATAGTTCAAGGACTCCAAGTTTCGTCCCCGGTCGCTGTTCATGTTATTAAAATAGGCATAGTATGCGGGTTCATTCACAGATGCATGCACAGTACATGAAACACAAATGACTACTTAAAGGGGCTCAGCTCTGGAGATCAGCTAGGTAAAAAATAACATACACCCTAACCTAACAATATGCATTCAAGGATGCCTTGAGTTTTTACAATTGGAAAACAATCAATTATAAAGTCCTGCATGAGCTAAATACTCATTTTTTTCAGCTAAAGGCATTGCAGTCTCTGCTTATACTTCCAGGTATAGCTAGTGCACAGATAATAATTATAAACATCAAGAACTATCCACTTGGAATGAAATACAAGGGCAATTGTTTCAAACAAAATACCCTAGTTGCATTTAAAGTGATTTAAAAGTCAGTAGTTCTATGTTTAGAGCTTTTTTTTAGAACAGAGTTCAGTAGTTCTACTGTTTAGAGGCTGTTTTATAGAAAAGAGATATATCAAAAAGTGAGACTTATTTCCAACTGCAGGTAAACTCGGAGGTATATTACGATGGATAGATTTAAACAAGCGGTGGTGCATGCATGCGCGCGAGCATACATACACACACAAAAACATTTAATCACCTATGAGAGAGCTAATGAAGTGAACATTGCTGCTCAAATTGAGCCTCTTGAGTGATCCGAGTCTGTAGAATGCCTCTGGGACATTAAGGCAGGTCATTGTTGTGAGAGGTCACATCAGCTAATTGGGTGAGAATATCCAACTGGGGTGGGGATGTTGTTCAGGGTTCTCTGGGTATTCCGCAGGTGAAGTGTGGTGAGTTGTGTTAATGCTGTCCATTGCATAATACACAACAAAATATACAATTGTGATTGATCTGGGAAAACCCGTCGCATGTCGACAGGACAGTTTTGAACAAATAAAGAAAATTACCTTAAAAATATGTTATGTTGTACTTTTATTTTTGTCAGATGGTATAAGGCATAACTTTTGATATGTGTATCATAGGAAAGAAAGTAAAAAAGTGAAAACTTTATTCCAAACTTTGCAATGATGTCAAAACTCAAAAATAAAAAATTTTGCCCATGTGGCGGGTTGGTCGTTTTCCCAGATCGCATAATATGATTTTAATTAATTGATAGCAGTGGCAATAGGACCTGAGAGAAGCTCAAATGATTTTTGTTTCGTATGCAATTGTGCAGGATTTGATTTTTATAGTATCCTTTTATTATTTTTTGTTTACTTTTGTCGTATAAGTACTGCCCAGAGTATATAGCTATGTTTTGTCTCTACTCAAATGTGGTTTTTGCCGAGGTCCCTCAGGACCTCGGCTATAGAAAACCCACTATGCTCGATCTGCATTGAAGTCTATGTCTTCAAAGAGTTACATAGATTAGGCTCTATGACGTCCCTTTTAAGCAGATTTTCAGAAATGTTTTCTCTTGTGAAAATGATTCCATGTTTACTATTAATTTTGGAGTGTTAGTGTTGGGTTGTGTAATGCGCATGCATTTTAGACATCGACAACAAAATATCAAAGGTTTTAAAATTGTTTAAAAGGCTTTTCTTTGATCTTAGTCTCTGCCAAGAACTGGCTTTTGATGGCAGTTGGTTATATTGTTGCAGGATTATAGCTAAAGGGCGGAGTAGTAACAAATAGGGAGAGTTGTTAGGTAAGAAAAGTGATCAGGCCACGTCGCGATTACACTACGGTGAGCAAGAATGTTTTTCATGGTTATGTGCGCCCTTCTGAGTTCTTCGGAAGATGTGAGCCTTATCAGAACCATTTATTATTTTATTTAACTTTTACGTAAACCTTCTGGAGCCGTACCAATAGGGTGCCTTACCAGTTCCAGTTCCTAAAATTGCCATATCCTTTAATAACTCATCATTTGCCTGAAACTTAACAAGAATCCGCCCGCCATCTCCAGCATCTCACATACTCTATCCCTGCAGTGTTTCGGGTCCCAAACAGAGCTGGTGTCAAATACTCCTTTGGCAGTAGACTACATCTAAGTCCAGTTCAATTGGTTAATAGTATAATCTGTGTTCAAGAGTAATCGACATGTATGATTCCCTTAATGTATAAAGGGTTCGGTTACAAAGGCACAAGAGAAGAAATGTCAGACTTGATGGAAGATCACAAGGCCGTGGGGATTGTCCAGATCGTTTACATTTTAGCTCTGTTATCAGGACTCACACTTGCCCTTGTAAGGCTTCTGGTTATGGCAAGTATGAATTGTAGGCCTACTAGTATATAGGGCAGCCAATGTTGCGCCTCCGCCATGTTATGTTTAAAATTTTTATACCCACGCTGTTGAATTAGACCTATAGAGTGTTGCAGGCGCAATACTAATTACTATCGTGTGGAGGAGTCAGATATGATGGCCCCTACTTGCAACTCTGTTCCATTAAATGCATTAAGTGCATGTTGTAAAATTACTATTTATTATCACTTTACTCTTAAAGGGGGATGGCCCGAATTAAGATATGAACCCGTTTCATTTTGATAGATTGGCCTTCACCCAAAAAAACCCCACCTGGTAAATTTAGCGCCGAGACCCGCCTCAATGCGTTTTCATATGAGAGCAGGAAAACGTGATTTCGTAAGCACCCCATAGAGAGTTACTGTGTAAAGTTAATTATTGGTCGACCAAATTGGGGTACATTTCGCTCATTACTTCCAAAACCAAATCCTTTGCCCCCTAAGAGTTCCACAGGGTAAATGAGACAAAATAGGAGCTTTATTTTCTATACCAAAAATCTTGACCACTTCCGGTAAATTGGGCTTCTGGGGATCGGCTATTAGGGAGCGGGGCAAGGACCTTTAAGATTTGTTACTTCGTACTGGTCAGTGTGGTCTGTATCTAGTTGAGCATTCGCGCTGTTCGCGTCGATTATCTTGTGGCATTTCACATGTGATGGGTTTAGTGCGTGGGTTTATTCATGGTTTTCCCAAATGCTTGTTTTTTGCTGATGAATGCAGTATTATCTCGTTTTGACTCGGGAATTGGTGGTTGGTCGGTCCTGCTAGTCTACATATTGATCTCTTTCGTTTTTTCCATTTATTGCCTTTTCCGGCATAGTTATTTAATTACTTGTCAGTGCCACTGGTCTTGTCCATATATATTGCCAATTGCCATAGCCAACATGTCTGGTCTCACATGTCTTGTCTTGTTTATTTACACTTAATGTTGTCTTTGTTTATTTGGCCGGGTCCTTGCCCCGTAACTTAAAGGGATTAGCAGCGATTTGCTAATCCGAAACATCAAAAGAATACAAAATTCATATTTGCTTATTTTTGGTACTGGCATGGATATATGCAACATTAACTGCAATTGGTTTTGACTTGAAAATCCGTTTGTATTAAAGACGTACAATTCGGTACTTTTTATCTGATTTCTTTAATTTCTATAGTCGTATCAAAATTCCGATTGAGATAAAAAAAAAAGCCTCTCTTGGTGAATATCCCAGATTTTAAGCATGATATTGTGCACCATTATCATACAGTTTGACCTCAATTCACAAACATCCTGATCTTGTTTATTCTGTGCTATTGTAAACCACACCAGCTGTTTGATGTAGATTTTGAGACGTCATCGCGTGATGTCTTTTTGAGGGAGACGGTATGAACAAATGTCCTCAAAGACTTCATTTTTTTCACTATTGGTGGTGTTTAGACATTTAAAACTTATAGGAATTGTACACACTATCCCTTATTATAAGTAAAAAAAATGCATTCCACATTTTTCGATTCTCTCGCAATATCGCTGCTAATTCCCTTTTAAGTAATTAGGGGGGGCACATAATTGTTTGAACTTTGCTCTGCTTTGGTAATAGACGTATAGTGCTTTTGGTCATCCTTCCAGTGTTTACGTCTATTTTTTTGATATTTTGAATCGATTATGATACAAGAAATGAAAATGAAATCAATTCAAAAACTTCTCAAGGAAATCTGTCATACATTTTGTTTCGCAATTTTTTGCTTCAGGCAAAAAAAAATGGTTATCAATGTTTTTTTTTCACTTGGCAAAAACAACTCTTGCAGTTGGTTGCTGGTAAAAGTGTCAAAAATTTAGTCTGAATTGTTGTACTGATTTTTTGACAATAATATGTCTGCATTTTGTAATGTTTAGTTTTTTTTTAATTTTTTATATTTGTTCATTTACTAATTGTTACCATTTTGCACAAGTGCCCTTTGAAAAAGGAAATAAAAACCAAAGTATTAAGTAATTTAGTACACGGGGAAAAGGTAATTAAGTTTGGTTTAGTTTTTTCATATACAATTTTGACACCAATGTTTGTCCAATACAGAATTTCATGGAGCCCAATCTGGAAAATCATGGGTGTCTTTTTTAAAATGTGTCTTGGGTGTTTTATAAGGGGGAAAAATAAGAGTTACAGGGGTAAACAAAAAAGTGTTTATAATTGCTTTAAATTGATACCAATCTGTTAGGCCTTCTTGCTCGAAGGTTCTAAAAAAGTGACCCTAGTTTGTCACCCTTTTGACCTATGTTTAGTACCATAGGCTCAAGAAAGTTCAAGTCATTATTTATAGAATGGTCCGATCTTGTTGACAACTGGTTTTAAATTGTTCATGGGCCATACTATATAGAAAAAGTCTATATAGGATTCTGTGTTTCACCGTTCAAGGGAGGTACTGTAACAGATATGACTAGTGGTCTCCTATATACCCTGTGGACCACCCCATATTTGCCCTCTTAATTTCATCTCAAAAAGTACATTGACAACGCACCTGTATATTTTTGGCTTCTATATAGTTAAGACGAACAATTTGGCCCTTTTTATTTAAAAAACCGAGGGAATTGAGATTTTACCCCCAGTGTGACCTTGAACCCGTTTTGCCGTGTAAATCTCTTACTATAACCCTCGGGTAGGGCAAACTATACCTTCTGTAATCCTTTTTAATTAGAAAGGTAAGAGAAGAAAGGTAGTAGATTAGTGAGAAAGGGATTAGAATTTAGAATTTAGAAAATAGAAGTAGAAAGCTAGAAAGAACCCAGGTATGAACATGATGGCTATACTTTTAAAAACACATTTTGGCACCATTTATATTTGGACCCCTGTTATAAACCTTTCCCCCTAGAATACATCCAAGAACCTCATTTTAAAAATGACACCCATGATTTTTGCAATCCTCACAGACACAATTTTGATTTAGAAAAACCTGGTTGCAAGATTGTATATGCCCCCAATTTCACAAAATACTCAATCCGTTCACCACACCCCCTGTACTAATTATTTTGTTTCATTTAAGAATGCTCCGCACCAAAATTCTAAGGAAGGGAATTTGTGTAAGTAATGGGAAATGGTAAATGTATAAAATATAAAAAATACACCCTGTTGTTCCAGGAAGCAAAACATATGCTTGCTCCTGGAGCCACACGTCTTGTCTGCAGTCATGATTTGTGAATGGGAAAATAAGGCCAGAAAAAAAGATGATCTGTAGATGACTGCTGACCCCAAGATTACCCTTGTTTGATTTTTTTTATGTTGTTGACATACAAAGATATTTTTTTATAAGTTCAGTGAAAAAAATGTATGGCCAAATGAGACTATCATTCTCAGAATGGCTCGACCACTCCTGTGTGGGTGATCTGACCAGAAGACGCACCAAAATTCCTGACCACTGCTCTAAACTTACCTAAGTTGGGCATGGAGAAATCTGATTGCCCCCGGTCAATATCAGCGTTTGTAAATTGTAAGTCCCGCATTCTGCGAGCGAAGCGATTATACGTTTGGAGGGGGAATGAGAAAAAAAAGTGTGAAAATCTGTGTTGTGTGAAAATAATCCAATATCTTGACAACAGCCCGCGCACCAGAAAAAAATATTACACATATTTATTTTGCAAGATTGCCCAAAATGGCTACAAAGGGAACTCAATATAAATGTGTTAAAGGAACCCAGGAAATGAGATGATTAAACCTACTCAGAATCTTAGGACATGCCATTCCAATAAAACAGGCCAGAAAAAATAATACACTTAACAGTGGACATCATTAGTGAAAAAACAAATACTGATTTTCAGTCAGTTGTAATGAATAGATTCATACCAGTCACCTGGAATTTTCGATTACTCTTGAAAAAATCAACCCTAGTTTCACTAATGATTCATGCACCATCCCAAATGATGAATGCTTTCTTGTCCTCGGAGCATTGACACAAAAACCACAATCAATTCTATTTGCATTTCCCTGGGCCTTTAAAAAGACCTATCTAGGGTTAGTGATACAAAGAAGCCAAAGAGCAACCTATTTTTTTGGCCAAAAAATGAAATCTTAGACTTGGTATCAAATTATCAGAAAAATGCAGGTTCCTCATAGGACGAAACAAAGATGTTACTCCTTCCCCACTGAGTAGTAAAAAAAAAGGAGCAAAATATGATTTCGACTTTTCCAAAGAAGATCTACACAGGAATTTTCACAAAATATCTCCTTTAAAAAAAAAAAGAAACCTAAGCACCAACCCCCCCCCCCCCCATTGCATTATATAGTATCCTGTCAAAACATCAAAACCATTTTCAAATCCTAGAAAGATGTTTGTCTTTGTAAGTCAATGCTTACCAAGTTTGTTGTCACTTAAGTTCAAGTATATTAAATCAGTCAGGTTGATAAACACCTGGTTGGCAAATCAGTGATTCTGCAAAATTCAAAAACACAAAAAATTCATACAGTATTTCCTACACGGTGTCATCTTTCCAAGAGCAATCAGCTTAACCCTACGCCGACTACTCCCCCATCAAAAACCTGAGTTCTGTGATCTTAGAAAACAATTATTTTCGTATCTCATCGCGGCCAAAATATTTGGCTGACTTAAAGGTACACCATGGCGATCGATCCCCACCATAGCCTCGTCCCCCAGACCCAGCCCCCCCCCCCCCACGACGTTTACCGGAAGTGCCCCCCCGATAAACATGCTCGCCCTCATCAGAAAGAAAAGCTACTATTTTTTCATTTACCTTGTTACCCTGTGAAATCTTCAGCCAAGATGTTTTTGGTTGGAAGGAAGTTTAGATGAGCGAAAATGTGCTTCATTTGGTCGACCATATAAATTTACACAGATTCTTATGGGGCTTACAAAATCATGTTTAGCTCTCGCAACCAAACGGATGAAATATCGGCACAAAACGTTACAGATGGGGGTTTTGGAGTGAGCTATAATATATCCAGATGAAAACTTTCATATCCCTTAAACTCGGCCATCCCTTTAATGCCACATGCAAAATATGGGTAGTTTATGGTCACAAGAATTATATTGCAAAAGTCTCCTATGGCCTATGTGACGTCTGTAAGTATTGCTCACATTAAAATGGGTAAGTGTATTCAACTAAATTTTGCCATTTGGCATTTTTATGATCCACAACCTCACACCCCCAACTTTCTTCAAGAAAAAGTGATTTTTTTAAGTTGAAATTAGTCCAACAATATTATTTTTATGTGTGCAAATCTGGCAAGCAGATTCGATAGTATTGCAAGAAATTTGCCAATTGTATTTTGTCTGTAAACGGACAGAAATTACAACACAGTGGCCATAGGATAGTGTGATCAAGCATTTGCTGTGAAACCAAACCCAGATTGGGAATCAAACGTAATTTCATGGGGAAAAACACCAATTTTAACCCCAAGGCCCCCCCCCTATCTAGCCTATAGCGAATCAATCATCCAAAATGGAAAGTGCTAGGCTTACAAAATGCACCTTTAAGGTATGATGGATATGGCCTTTTCTATGAAAACCAGAAAAGTATGTTTGTAATTGAGTGGGGCACCTTTAATTTTCACCGGAAGGCAACAACGTGAGTGTAAATATTAAACCAATTACCATTTTTGCTACTTTGTGAAGGGCCCCTCTACAGGTTGAAGATTGCATCCAGTCAACATAAATATTCTTTGCTAAAATGACTCAGTTCAACTCAAAATTTTATCACCACTACCAGCGCTCAACCCACACAGCAGCCGGTGTTTTGACGTTAATACCACAATGCACCAGGTTGGGAAATTTCACATTCAAAAGGCAGTCACCCCACGCTTGATCCCACCACCTCCTACCCAAATCCTATTCTTTAAACACATCACAAAACCCCTACTTTAATTGATCATTTTAGCCAACAAAGCATTAGTACTTTGGGAATTTTTAGCATGTTATGAAATGTCGTGTAACTCTCCCCTCGAGCACACACTTTGGAACATTTTTTACCCTAAGTAAATGACCATTGTATTTACAGTATAAGCATATTGCTATGCATCATGGGATTGATTCAAACCAACTCGGGTCACACAATTCTGATTGACTCAGAACTTACACTTACCCATTAAAATTGTCATAAACCATTTTCAAAATGAAGTTCTACAAACTTGATGACCCTGATTAAGCATCCTAACAGGTCGTCACATGCAACTGTGGGCCACAGACTTGCATGTATTTCACCTTTACGTAAACTCTCTGCCAGAATTGTTAAGAGTTATGTACCGTGGCCGAGAGGACTTGCGTCGTCAACACGGAGTGAAGCGACTGGCTTGTTGTTTGAGTAGGTTGGCCCTCACCATTGTTAGGCGCTGAGGCTAGACCCATAGTCTCCCGCCACCTTTTATGCAGATATTACGTTGCGGCGCGTTGCAGACCTCTGAACAATTTGGCAGCAAACTTTAATACGCATCACTGGCAACACATGTAAATACAGGTGAGCATCCTTACATGCCGTATTTTGCCATGTTCATTGGAAAAGTGAGAAATCACGTCTGCGATTAAGAGTCTACCATGATTTTTTTTTGGGCTTCATGTTTAGAACATTGTGATGGCAGGGATTTCATGGCGGCTTGACTATAATACCAATGAGTTTACTCATTATGACTAAGAGTCAGCACCAGTAATGGCCTTGGCGGATCTAAAATCCTCCGGCCACTGCGGACAGTGGTCATAGCTGAAATCCTGTTAAAGCAAAACCAAACCAGATTTGAGAATAATAGTGGATTCAAAATTGAATGACCAGGGTTATCAGGGGGGAAATTGGCCCTCCAGGGCTCATTTTAGAGGGGTTTTACATGCACAAATGCATATAACTTTGACTGTGCATGCAGAATCTTCATTGTGCATGCAGAATCTCCCTGTGCATGTAAAAAGTTGTATTTCAGCCCATTTTAGTTAAGATCAGGGGTTGTGCAGTGTGATGAATTTTATTTTCTAAATTTCAACCCTGGGTCCACCCCCCCCCCTTGCATTGAACATTTGTTCCCAGTTTTGCCATGATTTCCACCCTCTTTGCTGAATATACTAGACAAGAGTCTAAAAAGATATAAACACCAGTAGATGAATGAAATTTAAAAGGGGCATGGTCTGATCGTCTAAGAGGTTCATCCCCAGAACCCCACATTGTACCGGAAGTGGTCAAATTTGGTATCAAAAGAAAGCTACTATTGTTTCTTACTCTAAAAACTTAGGACTAAAGGATGTTTGGTTTAGAAGTTACGAGCAAAATATGCACATTTTGGTCAATGGGGCTTAAAAAAAATCGCTTTTTTTAGCTCTTCCCCCACGCAGCCATGTGCTAAACAATAATTGCACGGTGCCCGATTTAGTAAAAAAAAAGGTGTATCCATCTGTAAAACGAAACTTCTCTCGGAACAGCCTTGATTATAAAACTGATACCTACCACTACTGTAATATCCGCAGGGGTAATATAGCATTGGTATGCCTGTGTTGCGGATCTTGTTGTGTCTCACATTGATGGTTCGTAGGCAGTTGAGAGTGGGGCAGGTCTCCGTGTACTTGCATCAAGTTGTTTCGAGCCATGTGAAAGGGTGTCCTGAAAATTAATGAAAATTGTGCGGTTAAAACAGCACTTGGTCCAAGCTTCACACAATGTATTTTTGTCTGGTTTATCTCTTTGTTCAATCAAGCATGGAACTATATGCATGAAATATGCAAGACTTTCACTCAGGAGTAAATTAAGGATCAAAACTACATACGGTCCTCTGACTGCGCAGGTAGTGTCACCTGCCATCACATGTTTGTGACATGATAAGCTCATTCATAGGACCTTGTGACCTTAATGTGACCTTGGACCTTTTAAATTGACCTTGACCTCATTAACAAATAGGTTCCATGCAATATCCATAAACCAGGATTTGGTTACCAACTTTGATCTTGGTAGGCAACCTTTGACCATTGGTATGTGACTTGACCTTGTTCTGTGACCTTTGACCTTATATGTGACATTTGACCTTGGTATGTGACCTTTGACTTGGATGTGCCATTTGACCTTGATTGTGACCTTTGACCTCATTCAAACTATAAGGGATACCTGTTGCACCAAACTCAAGTTTGGTTGAAATATCCATAGTTAGCAGATATTACAGGCAAATGGTTAACTTTTTTTCAAAACAAGACTTACAACATCAGCAGAACAGAAAACAGAGACAAAGTGATCCCTATGTGTCTTGGGTCGCTTGGGGAAGGTGACAACAATGTGCACAGTGATCCATAACCCTAAACCCCACAAAGACAACTTTCCTGGGAAGAAAAAACCATGACCAGAGAAGACAGACTGTCAGGTATATGAATCTCACCAAATCACACATGTCTCCTTGAAGAAGAAAACCATGGAATATCACAATAGCTCACAGTATAGGATTAACTTTTTTACTAGACCACTGAATCTTTTTTTCCATTACAAAAAAATCAACCAAAGCCACAACAAACCTGCCAAGTATAGCTTAGTGTGGAGTGTTTAATCACTGAATCTAACAGAATCTCACAATATTTATCACTGGTTGGTTTGGTGAGATTTTGTGGGGAACTAATAACGATGCATGTGACTCGTCCATATCTCGCGGGCAGCTTGATCCCTTTCAACGACACGATAGGAGACAAGACCAACATTTTTACATGCAGCACAACAATAAAAAGAAAAAAAAAAAGATAATTCTCCCTTGTAACATGATTAAAAAAGTTATGTTTAAATATCCCAAGTCTTTAATAGGCAAAGCATTCTTAAAAATTAGCAGTACTCTCCTTTAAACTTTGGCCGAATAAACTAGGAGTGACGTCATAGCTTTCATGCGTCTTACTTAAACATGCGAACACAGTAAGCCGCAGCTGTAATCGGCAAGCGTACAAAGTCTGAGTGTGTGATAGGCATGCCAAAATAGCTGCCGAAAAAGCTATGGCATCACTCCTTACTTCAGGCCAGATGAAGTATAGATGATGAAGTATAGTTGAAATCCAATAACAACAACCAATTCTAATATGCATTGTGTAAGTTGCGCGTCCACAGACGCAAAAACTCTGGGTTTCTGTACTGGTCAACAATGCGCACTCATGTAGTAAAGTAATGGGAGAAAAGTTATTTTTAAAATCTGAATAATATTTTTGCAAGACAATGCTCAAAATTTTTCTTCTTGAAAAATTTTTCTCTATTTTACTGAAGAAATGGCATGATAGTATTGACTGCTTTGTGGAGATCTTCCACGTAAACTTAAATTTGATACTTGTAACCGGTCACGAGATGAGTTCCATAACCTGACCCCTCTGCACTTTTTTGGACACCCTATGAGATTCTGAACCTTAATAGAATAAAACCTGTGCTTTAATTGATTCATAGTGTGTCAGAAAAAAGTGTGTCAGATGGGTCAGGTTATGGGAAACTCTCACCAGAGAGATATACTTTTGCTTCATTCGGCGTTGAGAGTGTCCCTCTATGGAGTCAGAACACTCCTTGCCTGCATGTAACTTACCACTTATTAAGTTGAGAGAGTTCATCTGGTAACATCTCAATCTGTTTTGTTGAGGTCGTCAAGCCAGCGCAGCTGACATGTCAGCAAACATGGTCTGGGAAGGTATCAACCCTGAACATGAGGATGAAAAAACTAGAAAAATAGAGCTAAATCCAGCATCACAATCACCAGCTATCACACGACCTGCATTTCTAGTACAGGTGAGTCAAAAAAAACTTGACCCAGTTTTGTCCGCCATTTGGATTTTTTTAAGATACGTATGTCTTACATATTGTGTAC
This sequence comes from Ophioderma brevispina, assembly GCA_023653785.1. Taxonomy (NCBI): domain Eukaryota; kingdom Metazoa; phylum Echinodermata; class Ophiuroidea; order Amphilepidida; family Ophiodermatidae; genus Ophioderma; species Ophioderma brevispina. The sequence continues at coordinate 31,672 of JAMKCH010004231.1, forward strand.
CATCTGAAAGCTTATTTCATTGTGCTTTAATTGCTGCGAAGATCATTCGCACGGTTAGTTATAGACCGAGCTACAGTTGTTTGATCAAGAAGTCTGTTTTGCGCTCTGTCCACGGATTCACATTATAGAATTAACGGCATTCAGCGAGGCAAATCAAGTGTCCAGAAGAAAAGCTGTTCTTTATTGACTGCAGAATAATGTGACAGCTATGTAACCCCACAAATTCATTCACAATTTATCATCGATCCCTCATAACGTTTCTTCTACGTCTCATCACCCAGAAAAACAATTTGAGACATAAATTAACTTGATACATGTATCATTTTCTGGAGGAGTTGAATGAATCATACCATATGCAGGAACAGACATCGGTGACACCTTTTGAGGTTGTTATTGTCCTATATTTGTAGACCAAAATATGCACATCTTGAAAACAAATGTTTTCAAATACAATTACCATTATCACTATCTTTTACACCTCTAAGATACACTTTATTTGACATAAACATGAATACACGTGTCATCATTTTAGGATTCATTTGCTTAGGTTGGCCACCGTGGGGTGGGGGCATTCAAATGGAATACCCATGGATAGGGGTAAAAGCTGACTACTTGATTCAACGGACTGTAGCTCAGCATATGCTTATCAGATTGGAATTATCTTTGCAGCAAATTAAAGATAATGAAGAGGCTTTTCCGATGATACCACATATCTTAGATTATGTTATTTAAAATTCAAAATGGCGGACACAATCAGGGGTTCAAGTTTTTTTGTGACTCACCCTGTGTACATATCTTTTAGCTCAATTGCTCTGGACAGCTCTCGCTGAACCAATCTTCAGGAACCAATCATGAGCTCCTTATTACTGAAAGGCCTATGTTTGTGATGACATTTAGCCCAGTGCTTTTTTTTATAGCTGGCTACTTCATGAGGTGCCGTAGTATTTTCTTAATTTTACTACACGTTTTGGCACCTGATATGGACACTATGAGTTATTTGCCAAGTTATGTGGTAATTTTTCAGTTCACTGAAGGCTTAACTCCCATGAACATGTTGCATCTGCATGAAATTTAGAGTTTTACTTGGTGCTTCCAAATTATGGCTTCCTGTAAAGTAGACTAACTAACGCAGTCGAAACCGCTTTTCATCACTTTTTGTGTTCTTTAATTTGATTTATTTTTATGACAATTTGAAGTTAGGGAACTGGAACCAGTTGTGAGTAGCCCAAAATTGCAGTAAAAAATCATTTGATCCCATGTTTTTATTGTGCACAACCACCAAAGATATCATTTTGTGGTTTAATAGCAGCCTTGTTTCACTACCTCGGCAACAAGCAAGATCTAAATTTACACACCAGTTAAAAATTATCATTAATGGATACTGTAGGTTTAAGGTATGGGTTTTGAAATGTCCCGTCAGTCACGCAAAAACATTAAAAAAGTTGGTTATTTTTTATATTATTTGTTTAATTTGCTAATTAAAGTAAAAACATCTGTCATTATGCAAGTGTTGAAAATCAGAGGTCAGGGTTACTCTTGAAGTTCTAGAGTCGGACAATATTAACAGTAACTTTTCTGAAGCTTATAAAATAAGGAAGAAATAGTGAAGTTTCAAGTGCTAACAGGGTGTCCAAAATATATAAAGGGGGAACAAACCAGGAATCAATGATGCAGGGCATTAATAGCTATTTGAAAAGCTAAATTTTGCTCAGAAAAAATAGCTTCCCTCCCCGCTCCTGCCTGATGCACCGGACCCTCCCCAATGAATGGGCACAAAGGTGACCTGATGTCACCAAGGTCACATGGACGTCACAAAGATACACCTCACCCCGTCCCATCCCCAATGACACCTCCTGCCCCCTCCCTGATGCGGCAACCCACCCTGAACTCTCACGACGCACCCAACACCGCCCGTGCACTCCACACCTCCCATAACACCCTAACCTTCCCCCAAAAACCCCATTTTTCCCTGTCCCTCCTAAACACTCCACCCTTTCATTCCCCATCCCCACCATTCCCATCCTCCAACTCCAACCCTTCCCAAAACATCACCCTTCCTTCCCCAACACCCCAGCCCTTCCCCAGGACAGGTGGCACTGAGGTCATTGGGGTCAAGGAGGTTCAATGGGGTCACCGAGGTCAATGGGTTCACTGAGGTTATGGGGTCACAGAGGTCCCATGGGGCACCAAGGTCACATGGGTCCCAAGGTCAAGTGAGGTCACCCAGGTCAAATGGAGTCACTAAGGTCACTGACGGGCCACCATGGTCACATAGGTCAATCCACATTCTACCTGATGCACCCTCCCCGCTCTGCCTGATGCACCCGACCCCTCCTCAATGAATGGCACCAAAGGTGACATGAGGTTACCAGGTCACAAAGATCACCAACCCCCTTCCCGATGCACCCTCCCCAACTATCTACCACACCCCCTACCCAACATTACCCCTCCCCAACTATCTACCATACCCCCTCCCCAATGCACCTACCCACCCGACCCCCACCGAGCCACCCAACAACTCACGACGCACTCCACCACATCCCAACACCATAACCTTCAACCCCAAACCCCACCCTGTTCCCTCCTAAAACACCCCACCTTCACTTCCCCTCCCCTCTCTTTCCCACAACACCAACCCTTCCTCCTCTCCCCATTGAAATGGGATCACCGAGGTTCACATGGAATCACCGAGGTCAAATGGGATCACCAAGGTCTAATGGGGTAACCAAGGTCAACTGGGTCACCAAGGTCAACTGGGTAACCAAGCGTCAACTGGGGTCACCAAGGTCCATGGGGTCACCAAGGTCACATGGGGCCAAGGTAACATGGGGTCACCAAGGTACATGGGGTCACCAAGGTCAAATGGGGTCACCAAGGTCACATGGGGTCACATGGGGGCACCAAGGTCACATGGGGGTCACCCAAGTCACATGGGGTCAACGAGGTCACATGGGGTCACCAAGGTCACATGGTGTCCACCAAGGTCACATGGGGCACCAAGGTTCAAATGGGGTCACCAAGGTCACAGGGCGGGCGACCAACGGTCACATGGGGTCAACCAAGTCACATGAGGTCACCAAGGTCAACATGAGGTCAATTCACCAACCCATCCCCTACCTGATGAATCCAGACCTGATCCTGACTGATGCACCCGACCCTCCCCAATGAATGGCACCAAAGGTGACATGAGGTCACAAGATCACCTTACACCCTCCTCGATGCACCCTCCACAAAACTATCTACCATGCACCTCCCCAATGCACC